>JAQFVV010000012.1:0-256297 GCA_028023455.1 Epiperipatus broadwayi
CTTAGAAAAACAAAATTTATAAGCCAAATTAAATGGCTAAGCCTATTAATATATGGAGTATCTGAATTAAGTTCAGGCCCATATAATTTTTTTAGTTGGAGAGCTGACTTTAAAGACATGCAGATGTCTAAAGGTTTAGATTTTCTTGAGAATTATCTTTTTAGATAAATACTTAGCTTGAGTTGTTTTTTTGAATCTAATGTCCCAACTCCTCACTGAAGAGACCCATAGGTCGAAACCAGTCTGGGGATGGGGACAATCTAAGATAAAGATGACTTGAATGCCTTCTCTTGTAGTAGCATTTATCATAATAAAAAAAGCTTGTTTATAGCGTTAGCATGCTCTTAAGTTTATTATTATTATTATTATTATTATTATTATTATTATTATTATTATTATTATTATTATTATTATTATTATTATTATTATTATTATTATTATTATTATTATTATTATGATAATGATGATGATGATGTATGATAATGATGATGATGATGATGATGATGATGACAATGATGTTTCAAATAGAAACTTTGTCTCAGAGAGTTACAAGAGTTTTACATAGCTTATATTGCGGTGTTTACATGGGCAATCTGTAGTTATAGGTTTACATATGTAAAAATTGATTTATTGTTTTATACATGATTGCAGGAATTTTTATATACTAAGGATTAGTGACAAGGGTTTACATAGCTTGGATTGCTGTGATTACATGGGCAATCTGTATTGTAGGTTTATGAATGTGCAAGTTGATTTATTTATTTACATAAGATTACAAGAATTTTTATATGCTGTGGATTAGTTACAAGGGTTTTATAAAGCTTGGATTGCCATGGTTATATGGGCATAGTTGTAGTTTTATGTATATAAAAGTTATTTTATTTTATTGATTTACACAAGATTACATAAATTTTTCAAGCTCTGGACTGCTGCATCTACAGATGCAAACTAGGTTTAGTTTTAAGTGGTTGGGTTGCCTGGGTAACATAGGCAAAGGAATAAAATTTCTATGTAGTGTGGCAATTATCTGTGAGGTTAACAGTGATATGAAATCCATGTCTTATTTTTGATTTTTTAAAATGCTGGATCTTCTTTGGGTGATCAGGTTTTCTTCTTGATTTCATTAGTAATGTGGGTTGGAGAGGGTGTTGATGTGGATAGAAGATATGGCAGGATTGCTTTCATGATTGGTACAAACCCATCATGCCTGATTTCTGATGCATTTGAATAGGTGTGTGTTCCAGAGAGGAGGGGAGTAATAACTATGTTAGATTTGATTGCAATTATTAAAGGAGTTTGTGGTAGTTGGTTAGACTCTGGGTCTATCTGTGTGTTAAAGGTAGAGGTTGAGTAAGGCTTTCAATAATGTTTAAGTGTGAGATCCATGAGAAGAGGGTCTTGATTTCCAGAAGGGCTTCTGGTACAGTTATGTTAAAACTGGTTGCTATTGTTGAGTTGGAGTTTGTCATAGTTGGTCAGACTCTGGGTCAGGCTGTGTGTGGCTTTTGATGTGATTTAAGTGTGAAATTCATGGTTAGAGGGTCCAGACCTAGGGAGAGAGTGAATCTGAATAGATAGGCTTAGCATTGTTATTGAAAGTGACTTATGTTTTTGAAATTATTTAGTCACTTGATGTTAGTTGAAGATTTGAATGAAAAATTTAACACACATTTGGAAATATGTTATTAACTGATTAAAAATTGAAAAAAATATATAAAGTTAGTTTTTTTTTTGGTAGCCTAAAGTTTTGAGTTCTTTATAAGTATAAGCAGCCAGAGCTTGTTAACTTGGTTGTGAACTTGAAATCAAATTTTTATTACTAAACAAAAACCAGAGCTTGCTACAATAATATTAAAAGTAAGCATATGCTTGTCTGATGTCTTTGAAACTCTGTGCTGATATTATTGGCGACAGACACTGGTCATCAGATGACTTTTTTTTTAATTAACGTTAGATAACTTGATTTTAATTGGAAGTAAGTAATCAATTGATTAAAGATATATTACTATTTTGCATTAGACTAACGTGTTGAATACTTTTGAAACATAAAAACCAGAGCTTGTTAACTTGTTTGTGAGCAAATGAATTGCTTGCTGAGAATGAAGATTTTTTTTCCCCCATTAAAGATCTATGTTTATCAAAACATTGGATTTTGAAACTCTGTGTTGGTAATATTGGCAGGAAGCATCTGGTCATGTGATTGTTTTGTCTGCATATTGTTTTCTGAAATTATCGTCGGGAACTTATTTTAATTGAAATTTTTAATTATAAATGTAACACAAAATTATTAATTTATCAACTCATTGAAAATTGAAAAGGTATATTGGGATATGGTTTTTACCTTGTTGGGTTTAGATTTTGAGTATTCTTGGAGCATGAAAAACTAGAGCTCTTTTACTTGGTGATGATAGATTTTGAGTATTTTTGGAGCATGAAAAACTAGAGCTCTTTTACTTGGTGTAAACAAATGGGCCATTGATGCTGAACTACTACTACTAATGCTACTATTACTACTACTACTACTACTACCATTATTATTATTATTATTATTATTAGTAGTAGTAGTAGTAGTAGTGATAGTAGTAGTGGTTGTAGTAGTACTACTACTAGTACTACTAATAAAATTATTATTATTATAGCAGTAGTACTCTTTCTATTAGTAGTAATAGTACTACTTCTACTACTACTACTAATAATAGTATTGTTATTATTATTATTATTATTATTATTATTATTATTATTATTATTATTATTATTATATAGATCAGCAGTAGGACCTTAATTTTTCAATTCACATTTAATTAGCCAGTGGAGTTATAAACAAAATATAAGCTTAGAGCTAAGTCTACCAAAAATGTCTGCTAGCCAAAACAACAATCATCAAGAGTCTATTTTACATATTTGTAGCATCCATTAATGTTACTACTGATGTAAACAAACATTTTAATTTGAAAGTTATTTTCATCATCATCATTTTAAGTCTTTTATAAATCTCTTGAAATTCAATTTAAGACTTTAACTCTCAATATACTACTATCTCTTCTAGAAATATGTATAGAACAGTTTCACTTTAATATCATATATATTTCAATGATGTCACTAATACGTGCTTGTTCTCACATCCAGGTATTTTGTTTTCAATCCTTTCTTGTTATGTCTAACATAAAACTCTCCAGTAACTGCATGATCTGCAGTCTCCGTATCTATTGTGGTAAAGCACTATATATAATCTTATTGATTATACCAATATATTTAACAAGTACCAATTTTCGGAGTTATTTTTTTTATTTAAAGTTAGTATTTTGGTTCTATGAAGTAAAACATAAAATGCTGTTAATAATATTTGTGAACATATATTTTCGTCCAAGTCTTTCCATATGAATATTGCTAAAAGAAAAAAAATCTCCTATTTACTTCTAGATTTAAACCTATGAGTTTTTTTTTTTTAAATGACCGTGAAAAAGAACGACAACAAAAAACTGATTTTAAATTAATTAAGGAAAAAAGTAATTTGATTCTGTAAATCAGATACTTTAAATTTCTAATTTTTTTTATTCAGTCCTTTAAGACAAACTTCACTTTAAAAATGCAATGGATTTAAAATATGTTGTAAATTATTTGTTTAAAAACTTATATTCTTTGTAGTTTAGATTTATTAATAGTTTATTTAAACATTTGAACGATTTTTAAAATAGCTGATCAATGATGTTTATTTATTTAGAAAAGCTCAACATTATCAATTTATTTTCTATTTCACTCAGAAATCCCTCTTTCCTCTGATTACATTACAGCAAGGAAACAAAAAAAAAAATTGAACTGATATATGTTATAAAAGATTTTCATAAGAATGTTTTTTAAAAAAGGTGATAAAATGTAAATAAATGTGAACGCAATTCACGAAATGTATTCTATGAAATATTATTAAATTTGTGAATTCATATTTAAATAAATTTAAAAAAAATGAATTTATACTTAAAAATTTTTATTGTAAAAAAAATAAGCGAACGTAATCTCCAACTCTTTTTTTTATGTGTCAAAGCGTAGGCCGGGAAGCGAACCCGGGGCAACTGCTTGTAAAGCGGCTGTGCTAACCATCGGCCACCAACGCTTGACATTCCAACTCTTGTAGTAAATTATATGAAATATTATTGTAAGTTTATGTTTAAATAAAATAAGAGAGTTTTAAAATGTATGCTTAAAAAAATAATTTCTGTTAAAAAGTTTATAGGAATGATGTGAAAAGATTATTAAAATTAACTTTAAGTATTTGGTGACTACATTAAATTATTTTAATAACATTCCAAATAATGTCTAATTATCACTTATGATCAAATGGTCTTGTTTAATTATAATATTTATCTGCCTAATTGCCTCAATCTCTCTTCTTCAGAAATCGTAAACACGTCATCATGCCTAAGAGATTTCGATAGCAAACTCCTTAGATCATGATTCCAAATTGACTTTTTAATAAACTCCCAGGTATGAAACACTTAATTAATAATTTAAAATATCATCATAATTATTATTGTTAATTATCTGCTAAAAGACATGTCTCATATATTAAGTCATATCAATTCATAAACTCATAATTTTTTCTTATGATCATCAATAAATTCATTTTTTTCTATTTTGTCTGCATCTTTCCAATTTATCTTTACCCTCTTCACCAAATACACATCTCTAAAGTGTCCAATTTTTTCTGTTCATTTTTTACATTATCCATTCTTTTACTTTATATAAAGCTAAACTGCAAGGGAAACAAACCAAACCTATTTTTTAAATATAGTTTCAATAATCTATAGAGTAAACTTTTACTTCTGTTAAAAGATTATAGTTCCAGCATTAGTTGACCAACTTCATAAACTTTTAAGAATACAAATATACTTTAAAACTTTCTTCTCAATGTTTACATGGAATTTTTTTTTATATTTTCATTGTTTTAGTTTAATGTTTATGTATTTTCATGTCAAATTTTATATATGATCTGCTGATGCTGAATAACATATTTTAAGTTCATCTTCACTACCTGCAGATGTCTCCACAGCATCAGAAATTGTCATATGTTGAACAAATTCTCTCATGTATATATAAAATTTGGATTTTGTATTAGTAAATTTTTATGAATTTACAAAAATCAATTTATGAAGATCAATACATTGAAGTAAGATATTTTCCATAATTAATAACTTGCTCTTCATAGTTTAACACTAGTTGGAATCAATTCAAAAGTTAAACATTTTAAAATCAATTTTTAAATCAATAAAGCTGTTATCCTTAGTCAGCTATTTGAATCTTGAATATCAGATGACCATCTGAGTAGATATGGGCACTATTATGTCTATATTATTACTAATGACTTTAATATCAATCAGAATAACATTCTTTCTTGATCAAACGATTTTATGGAGTATTAAGTAAAAATATTATTTGAATGACTATTATTGTTACTGCAAACTCAGCTTACAATTGTAGTGATAAAGTCCTTAAACACTTGATTATAAATAATATCTATCATGTATTTAAAAGCAGTAATATTAGTTTGGCTCATTGTTGATCTTAAGTTTCTATTAATGTTTGAACAATAGCAATCAAACAGGTTTTTCATTCACTATTACTAGCTTCATTGATGCCATTTACTCCAATATTTTCTCGTTAAAAAATCAAGCTGTACTGAAATATTGACTTTTCTGAAATTATTTATCTACCATTGTTTTTTTGTGACAAAATGTGATATCTGTTGATAATCAGATCATACTGCAGAATTGATAATACCAAATGTCAGGTTATTAAAATGTTTTATTATTAAGATATTTTGATATCATATTATCTAAATCTTAAAAAAACAGGATTCACTGAAGAATACTTTCAAGAGTTTCTGGTGATGTTCAGTGCTGTAATCTGATGCCATTCAGTTGTGAAACTATTGAGTGAATTATATTTTAAACTATAACCTATAATTTTTTCACTGTTTACTTACTAAGAGTTCTCATTTAAAATAAAGTTGGTCTTATATCAAAAATATTAAAATCTTGGACAAATTATTTATAAACTAGATAATAACTGAAACACACAGGCTTATTATATACCTATGTCTATATATGTAATATATAGGGTATATGAGCACAGATTTTCACACACGCCATCACTCTTTTACACTATCTCATAACACTGATACACTTGAACACATATATGTTGAAAAGATAAATAATCACCAATATACATATTTCATGCTAAACCAGCAATCATCAGTTGGTCCAGATAAGATAATGAAAATTTTGCTTCAAATGATCATGATATATTTTATCTTTAACTGCATAAGTATTAATTTTTTAACTCTTTGATATGTATAACTTAAAATTACATTCATAAAGGTGTTATTTAGAATAACAAAATAGTTTCATGTAACAATTGATTAGGTAGATCATAAAATAGCTCCAAAAGATATTCTAAACTTGCATGCTTAAAATAACTGATAATTATTAGAGTATTTACGAATATGCTTTAAAAAAATCTATGAGTACTATAATCACCTTTATTAAATATTTCACATTAGCATTTAAATGAGAATAATATAATGAATGGTATTTCAAATCAAAATGTAACAGGAGCATTTACATTACATGATAACATTCAGATGATTAATATCGATAAACACATATGGCAAGATGGTTTAATCTCTCCCAAACTTTTTAGAGCAGTTTTATTAGAAATATTTCGAGTATTAAAAGTGGGAACCTAAGAAAATAAAATAAATGAAGCTTACTTAAATTATCTAGAGTATGGAGATGGTACAGTTGTTTTCACAAGTAATACTTTAGAGTTTCAGGATATGCTATATGAGTTACTTACTATATGACAGAAAAAAAAAGAAATAAAGGTAACTGCTAAAACAGTTAAGTAATATTAATATTTGATCATTAATGAAAATTTAAAAAGATTAGCAATTTTAGATACTTTGATCAGGTTATTAATACATATGTAAACATAATGGATAAAATTAATAATATAATTACAGTCAAATGAGTTTTTAGCAAAAATAACTTAATATTAAAAAAAAATATATCATCATCATCATCAACCATTATTAATCCACTGCAGGATGAAGGTCTCTCCAAGTTTAATCCATCTTTTCCGATCTTTAGCTTCTCTTCTCCATATCACCCCTGCACACTTTCTTATTTCATCCATACATCTCACATGTGGTCTCTTTCTGGGTCTTTTACAATCTCTTGGAAAAAATGCTTTAATAAATGTGGTTTATCAGTGTTTAATTATGGATATAAGACTAGGACATTTAATAGAAGAGGAATGCAGACATTTCAAATCACATAGCAAAATATGAAAATATGTAAGATGGGAATATTAATGAAGAATCAAAAGCAAAATATAATTAGAAATTTGGAAACAGTAAGTGATTGAAATGTAGCCAGGGAGCACATATTTTTAGAAGAGATAACAATGTAGAGATAACTAAATCTTAAACTGTATATCAAAAAATATGTATAATCATTGAAAAATATTTTACTTATAAGGTGGTAGATAAGATATCAATATTTGTTGGAGTAATAAGGTGAAGAAAATTATGGACAAGGAAAGTGGATTACATTTAGAGATATTTCATTCTGTAGTAGATTAATAATGATTTTTTAAATTACTATAAATACACTGAAAGAATGATATTAATAATAGTTAAATGGTTTACCATTCAAAAGCCACACCACTTGAGAACCAGAAATATCCAAGTGTGCTTCAAGTCAGAGAACTTTAGTTCTTAAGTTCATCACTTTATCAAATGACTAAATCATATAGAACTAAAATGATAATGTCATATAGTAAGCAGGCGTTTTATTATTTTTAAGTGCAAAGAAATGAAATTATAAAAATCTTCACCAATTAGCAAAATGCCTTCTGTAGAGGATTATCTCTTCACCAAATATTTTTTCAACAGTTGCAGAGATATACTAATAAAATGAGGCTATATTATTTTCATTGGAATTCAAAAATTTAAGATATAATGATATATTAATGATTGACTCTGAAGTGTAAGATATCAAGATTGATTCAGAGTTATAGCGCTTCCTGCGGTAGAACTTATAAACTCCCGAGCAGTAGTTTCTAAAATAAGATATTAAGTGGTATTTTGGTTTCTCTAATGTAAGTATATTCATTCAGATGTGTGTGTGTGGATTAATTACTCCGTGAAAAAATAAAATATTAGAATTTGTATTCTTTTAATTTGTATTATATTGAGTCAAAATTTCCAATACATTACATTTAAACATCTTGATATAATTTTTTTATTTATCTTTTTTTCTATATAAGATATAAATCCAAATATTTGAAGACAATTTTATATATATAACGCTAGTATCTAAAATTAGTTTTTTTTTTTTGTACTTATTAAATGGATGGCGTCAAAGTTGTGAGTGGAGGAAGTTTGACAATGGTAAATAAAAATGTAACAATTTACTCTAGATAAATACTTTGCATATAATAAAGATATAAATGAAATATAGTGACCTGGGACAACTGATGAGTGCTGGTTCAGCACGAAATGCATCTTGGGATCATTTGTCTTTTATTGTATCTTTATTTATATGAATTTAAAAAGAATGGGGAAGTATGGAAGTGTTTATTATTAAATGTATGTTGAATTTTTTAATTTTTTTTTTTTAATATTTAAAAATAAATATAATGCATAATTTTGTAGCTAATTCGAGTGCTTAGACGAATAGTTGATAATTATTTTAACATTAATTAAAAATCATTGATTTGTGAAATAGCTTTATAATCTTTTTTATTTTAAGTCGGAATGTATTTTTATAACGTTTTATGCACACTGCTGCTGTTCTCATAATCTGAGATTCAAATCCAGAGCTAGAATCAAGTTTGGAGATTTATTAAACATATAGAAATATTTTTCAAACAATCTTTAAAAATTTTTTGGCTTAAATATCTAGTCAATATCCAACCAGATAAACCATTTAACTACCATCGTTAACAAATACTCGCAAACAAAGTTTGATAATTTTTACTCCAAAAAAGTTTGAGGCAAATAAGGGCAAGATAAATTTTGTGATGATTAACCAAAACAATCTGGGAAACAAAAATCACACCCATATTTATTACTTATTCTTTTTTTATTCTATTCAGATGACATTTTATGAAGATACTTTTTAACATTTTTCAAAGCTAAATTGCCAAACTTTCAACCTGCCTCATGACAGTTCATTGCATTCTATGTTCAGATATATCTTTTCAATAAATTCTATCAATGTTTTATTCCTAATGTTTGTTTATTTTATTTTTTTTCATGTGCCAAATCATTGACCAGAAAGTGAACCCAGGCCAGCTGCTTGGAAAACAGCTACGCTAACCACAAGGCCACCAACGCTTAACTTCTAATGTTTATTATCTTTGATGCCATAATATAAATTGCTCTATATCTCCTATAAAAACTATGCTCATGTTCACTATAAAGTGATTTTTGGAAATAATTTTACTATTTAATCACATATGTCCAATTCAAGAGTTTGTGAAACTTGCTATCACTTTTCAGAATATTGTGTTTACTTAAATAAAATTTTATTGATAGGGAATCAAGTTGCAGTTTTATGCTATAAGTTTGATAGAATAATATTTTTACATATAACTAATATAGTTATCAAATGCAATAACAACATAATGGATTATTTATTGCATTATTGTACCCAAATGTAAATTATATATATATATATATAAATTATAAACGACTGATTTAAAGTATCTGATTTTTTTAAAAAAGTATTATTTATTGAAATAAATTCGCTATTTGCTGCATTAACTATATTAAAAAGATTCTAGAAATTTTTAAGAAATCTAGAAGTTAAAAAGATGAAGTTTTTGACTTTTTTAATAATCAGTTTAAATTAAAAACATTACTATCACATCTTGGTGTACTTTCATGAAGTAATTTATGAACTGTTCTAAGAACCACAATTATAAAACTTGAAGCAAAATTAAAATAAATGCAAATACTTGTTTAACATCTGTTCTCTTTTTAAATATTACAGTTATTTTATTACGAGCAATTATTCTTTCTTTTATAATATCATATAGCTACATAATATAAATACATTTGCATGGATAATTAGATAATTTCATAAAATGCAGCAAATGCCTTACCAAATTGACAAAAGCAATATGTAACTCACACTCTTACTAATGATAATTTACTTGTATTTACATGATTACAAATACATAATTCTGATCTTTCTTGATTCTTTAATTAAATTATATATTGAATAAGAAACTTTAGCAAGTCTTTAATAATCCATCATCTTAAACAGAAGGCAATTTTTTGAATAGAATTCTTGTAATTACTTTTAAAATAAAATTAAACAATAGTCATATTCCACATGATTACTTCAATCATTTTTATTCCTTTCATTCTTTATAAATTAGAATAATAGAATCTTTAAGATCAGATTAATATATGTTTCATTTTCATGGGTTTATGTAATCTTTAAAATAATAAGTTTAGAACTAACATAGTTAATACCAAATTTCAAAACTTCAAAATATATAATCTTTTTGAATAATACTTCTGTAGTGCAATTTCCACTACTCCATTCTCACTTAAGGTAGGTATTGTTTTCTATCTGTGGAGGGGTGTAATCATAAACATATAACCAAAGACATGTGAAAAAGATGTACTATCCCCAAGATTCACATTTCGTGCTGAATCAGAAATCATCAGTTGGCCCAGGTAACAATCTCTTACACATATCTTTATCATTGTTCAGTTTATATAGATAGCCAATTACTGCAATTTAGTTGATAAGTGCTAAACCTATTGCTAACACAATTTTGACACAACCTATTTGATGGAAGTATATTAACAATTTTTATTAGTTATTAATTACACTAGAGATTATCCACTTAATGAATAATACTTCTGTAGTATAATTTTTTCTACACCATTCTCGCAAAAGATAGGGACTGATTTTTATTTCCCTAGGTGTTAAAAATGGATAGAAACCAGTACTTAGCTTGTATGGGAGTGCTGTAGTGGAAATTATATTATAGAAATATTATTCATTAATAATCTTTAGTCTAATGAATGACTAATAAAAATATTATTATGATCTTCTTGTTTTTAAGACTACAAAAATGGCTTTAATCTTAATAAGCTGCATATATCTATCAGTCCACATTTAAATAAGTGAATAGGATAAATTTATCATTATATACAATTTTCTGAATTTGTATATCATTAATCAAATACATTATCCATTGATTAAGTAATTCTCATTTATTGATTAAATTAGATTACAATGTCATTTCTCAAGTGCATTTATTACTTTTAGTCTCTCAAAAACAGCATTGGTGGTTGAGAGGTCAGCAACAGTTGCTTTACAAGCAGTTGTCCTGGGATAGCAGTTCCCTTCCCGGCTGATGCTATGACACATGAGAAAAAAATAGATTTAAAATGATCACAATCAGCAAATAATTAAATCGTTTTGAAAGTGTTGCAATATAAAAATCATTCTTAAGACTTTATATCTTTGAACTTATAACTTGAAATCTGGATACTGCTTATAAAGATTGAGTCAAGCTAGAATGTCACATGTTTTCTTCTAATCATTTGACTAATAATCAAATAATTTTCAAAAAATAAATCAGAATTTTTCATTTTGATCAATCCCAGAATTGGCTGTAAAGTCCTATTTACAACATTTTTCTTAAAATGATTTTACATCTGGAAACACGATCAGTTTGAAATTGTGATAGATTTTAAATAAATAGTGTAGATCACACGACAGTTCCTGCAGTGATAGCCTTCAGATTCTAGAAGGTGAGGTTCTAGGATCAGTTTTGGTGCTGGTATTTCTGGAACTCAAACTTCTTATGAATCCTCGAGCAATAATGCCATGGAATATTTAACAATTAAATGTTTATTTGGCTACAATGCAATAAATATACAGCATCAAATTGAAAATTTTTTCATTAAAAAATTAACTAATCAGATTTTTCATTGATAGTTATAAATGTAGAGTAAATTATATGCTTGCTTTTTTTCGAGATAAATTGCAGGCATGTCTGTCTGCTATTTGTTCACATACATGAATATATACTGTAAGATATCCTATTTGATTGTTTTCTTATAGAGGGAGGATGAATTCCTATTTATACTATATTGAATGTATCTTTGTGTAAATTATAGGCTTTGAAACCATTGATAATTCTAAAGCTACATTTTTCATACTTCATGCATATGAATATACACATCTTTCAGCATGAAAAACATCTTAGAGTCATTAAGTGATGGAATAAAAATTCTAAGTATATATTAGAAAAAAATATTACACATGGAAAGAGGTGAAGTTAATTAAAATATTTATGTTTAATTAAAAGACAAATATATTAATCTTTAACTGAAGTTTGAAGTTTATATCTGGCTAGGGACAATCCCTAGTTTAATAAAAGATTAGTAATAACCATTAAGGTTTTTTTTTAAAGTGATTAGTGCAGATCGGAGAGCCAACAGCATTTAAATAAATAAACAATGGGTTCATGGAATAGCATTTAATGATGGAATTGTTATAAAGTTAATAAACAGGAGTTTGACGTTATTGCGTTGAAAATATTCCGAGTTATTAAAATAAATATTAAAGTATATACTCTTTTGGTATCTTTATACTCATAATAATGGCAGAAATTTAATCTATTTTATAATATATATAATTTACTTATATTAGTTGTACATATACCAAAAGTACAATGATATAAAAAATATTCATTTGATCAGAACTGGATGAAGTTATTTTCCTATTCTTGATTTTAAAAGCATGCATCGTTAGAATGCCAATCATAACTGGAAAATCACTAAAAAAAGAAAATAATCCCAGGTGATATGATGTATTTAATTATGATTAAAAACACTATTACAATATATAGTTAATAAAAAGTAAATAACTTCAATTTCACGTCTGTATACTCATATAATAAAAATGCTAAAAAAAAAAAAAAAACGATTATTATGTATATTAATAGCTACAAAATAAGTAAAATATAAATAAATAGATGCATTTGACTCTAGATATTTTTTGAAAAAAAAAACAAGTATTAGATAAAAAAGAAATATTCTAATTTTATAACTGAAGCCAGAATTCGATCAGTTGGGAGGAAAAAAGAGCGAATAGTTTATTTTATAATTTTTGGTGCTTGAAATGATATTCTGAGCCAATACTTCGTTTGCTTTTACTTTAACCCCACATTGAATATAACTTTAAATCATATTCAGTAAAGGTAACACAAATATCTGAAACATTTTTATTTATTTACTTTATGTAATTATTATGTAAACATGTTTTCAAGCTTCATTTTTCTCTGTAAATTTTTATTCAGTGAGGGAAACGTTTATTTATTCTCAGCCCAATAATTGAATTTTTGCCTTGAGGAATACCGATAAAGAAATCTTGAAATTTTACAATTAATGATTTTTTTATCTTAAAATATAAAAGAATTGATAATTGGAATTCCCTCATTACTGAGTAAGATTAAAGGTAAATTTAAGATTTAAAAAGTGTGTAAAGGATGAAGAGAGCGGAGAACATAGTTTACTTTATAATTTCGATTATTTGCATAATAATCGTATCGGTCGTATATAAAAGAAAAAAATAACAATATTACTTTTTTTTTTTCCGAATTTGTTCACATATACTTTGAAATAAAAACGGTTGATTAAATGAAAAGATTATAGAGCTGTTTTTTGCTACTAATAAAGCTTAGTGAATAATTTATTGCGATGAAAAGTGTTAGCATAATTACGATGTTGTTTTCATTTCTTTAATAGATAAAATGACAATTTATCTTTAAATCATAATTCTGTCTTTTTTTTAGTCTACAGATATTTAAAATAGTGAAACGGTTAAGATTGTGCATTGTCAAGCATAGGCAAATCTTTACCCACAATCATTTCGTTTTTTTACAAGCTATAGTTACATATTGCCTAAATATTTTCACATTCCTCTTCAGACATAATTGCAAATATATAAAATGATGTAAGAGATGACATTATTTTATAATAAGTTCTCTCTTTAGGCCAAACAATAACAGAGGGTTTTTTGGGGTTAGCGCTGCTGTGACGTAAACATCTGGCGATAATTATTCTAACTTCACAAATATTCTAATACTTTAGATTTGTAAGATTAGCAAACTTTATATTTAAAAAATTCAACTAAATTTTAAAAAATATTATGAATATGAACTTTATATTTAAAAAATTTTAATTCAACTTAATTTTTTAAAAAATATTATGAATATTATATAAATAAAAGATTTTTTGGATAAAAAAATTATTAAAGAAAAGCAATATTCTTGACGTTCAAATCTTTGATTTATATAGTATTCATAATAATTTTTTAAAATTAATTTGAATTTAAAAACACATTTTTTAAATATAACATTTGCCAAACCTATTACATCACGCAGCACTAATCCAAAGAACCAACCAGAGTTTGTAATAAACTTTAGAATATAGCTTTAAAAACAAAGTGAATCAAAATACAATAATCATGTGGTATTGCTTGATTCTGCTAATACACTCAAATCAGTTTTCATTTATAAAGCATATATTTAATATTTTAAATACAAGACTTTAAAACTTCATTCAGTTATTCTTTGTATCTTATATAACTAAAACACATGATCAAATACATGTGAAAAAATAAATGATCTACAATATATGTATTTCATGCTGAAACAGCACTCACTAGTAGGTCAAGATCATCATCTCTCCCATATATATATAACCAGTGCTCACTTTATACTATGTAATGGGCCAGTCATTGTCACAAGAAAGGGGGAGTGTATCTAACTATGGTCAGACCTGGGGTATTTGGGTAGTGATGCTGGTGATGGCATGATGAAATGCTTAGTCTATGAAAACATCTACCTTCAATGGGCTAAATCATTATTTATTCATTAAATCTAGATGTAATTTGAACTAGTTCATCCACATCTCACCCCCTTTCTGGCTCCATTATACCTCAGTATTCAAACTCAGGGAGAATTCACACTTGGCTCTCTTCAGGGGTGGGATTACTCATGTTAACAACTACTTTGCCTCTATATAAGTGATGATCAATTAAGGCACTCTCTTAGAATATTTATAATATCAATATGCACATAAGGAGAAATGTGTAGATATTAATGTTTAGCATATATATTTAGTGGTGTGAATGTATTATGATGATGACAAGGCAGAGATCATATTGACTGAAATAACTTACCATTTATTAAATAAAAAATCTAATTTAACAATATTGACATATATAATTATATGAGTCAAGGATGGCTTTCTATCACTTAAGAACTAAATAAATACAATGGTTATCCTAATCCCAAATCCCATGATGATAGAAGTCCATACCATGGCAATCTTTATTTATAAAGTTTAAGATAATATAAAAAATATTTCAGAAGATTGTGAATCTGGCCTACTAATTAATTTATTTACAGTCACATTATAGAGTAATACTTGCTGTTTGATACATGATGATTATGGTGATCTTTCTTGGAGGAGAGGACCCCCTATACCTATGTGTAATTCCTTAATAATGATAGGAAACACTCAATAATGTTAGTCAGATACACAGAAATACAAATATATAACAAATATTGGTAAAACATTTAACAAATAATGAAAACTCTATTCTGTCACTATAGTATGCTATTAATTTGGGACATCATCAAAATCTTACCTTATTCCACATTCATGCTGCTGATGTCAAGATACTGAAAGGTTACGTAGACCTAAATTTTATTTAATACCATAAAACATTTACTCAATCTAATTTTTCTCCCCTTTATGCTTAAAATAAGCTCTTCCATTTTCAAAGCATAAGCTTCCAAATGTGAAAACGAAAAGAAAAAAATAAAAGTAAAATGGTAAATAACAAATTAGAAAGAAAATGCAAATCAATTGGATTAATAAAATAAATTTTGGGTCTGGCAAGAACTGTCCATTATGTTTACAGTCTCTTACTCATAGTGATAGATCTCCTTGGGTTGTATACTGTCTGTAGGTTTTGTAGACATGCATTCACTCCAGGATTATAGATCATTAGCACTGTCCAGTTGTTTTCCTGGAAGAAAGTGCAGAAGATCCACTGAAGATCATCATTCTTGACCAGTATTTAATAAAATAGGCATTTGATACATCATAATGCTTCTATGGGCATGAAGAGCTGGTGTCTGACCTTCTACTGCATAGTTTCTTTAGCCATACCACATTGCAATAACCTTGTTAGTGTATTTAATTTTTATAGGGTTATTTCTTTGCATAGGGAAGTGGCATAATAATAATAAATTTTTTTCTTGATGATTGATAGCTGTTCTTTATTTCTTTTCACACAATGATTTTCTTCAAACTTGGAGTTCTTTACAATCAGTTTAAATCACTCAGTTTGCTTTTATAACTTAGCTGTAATTATATTTTGATTTATGTTGATGGATGAAACAAATTCCTTTTAATCTTGTGTGATTGAAATTTGATTCTAGAATTTAACATATACATCCATCTTGTTTAGTTCTAAAAATATGGCTATGAGATGTTGGATTTCTCATGCAGTCTTTGCAATTATGAAAACAAAAGTGGTATATATGACCTTTGTTTTAATCATGGTAGGACCACACAATAGCTTTTATTTCCTGTGCTTGCAGTATTTGTTTATTGTTGCATAATGTACATCAATGTAATATTAAGATATTTATTTATTGGAATTATCTTTTCATTTTCAAGCCTGGTTGCTTAGCAACATTCTTGACATTAGGTCATCATCTCTTATGTTTTATCTTTGTTTATATCATGATGCCAGTTAGTTAAGGACACTTTTCTTTTAAAAAAAATAATTTGCTTATAGCAATGTTTTGCATATATATATGTGTGTGTGTGTTTGACAAAGGATAACTTTTATTTGATAATTACTTGATTAGGCTTAATGCAGTGAAGATTAGTGCAAGAGGGTTGCTGGTTGTAAGTCACCCTTACAACTAATATAGCAAATCTTCAAACTTTAATGGACAGGCTTTAATCTTTTTCACCCTACAACTGTTCAGCCATCCATCTTATTGAAAATCTGATGATGGAATGCTCAAAGCACTTGTTGATGTGAATATTGTCATACACATGTTGACGTTGTCACTCTGACTCCTGAGCAGTAATTATATATATATGTGTGTGTGTGTGTGTGTGGGGGAGATGATGACCTGGACCAACTGGTGAGTGCTGATTCAGCACAAAATACATATAGTGGAGAACATTTATTTTTTTCACATTTATGTGGTCATGCGTGTCAATTATGTAAGATGGAGTGAAGAACTGTAAGGAGCTTGAAAGTATGGTATTTAAATTCTCTCTAATTAAAACATGTATTTATAAAATTTGAATTAAATTGTAATATTTTTATATGAATATTAATATAAATGCTATAAATTATTAAAAAATATATTATTCACTCAGAGACCTCCACTCTGTAAAAGCAATAAATGAATTAAATATAGTATAATAGTCAAAATAGAAAATTTGGGATTATCCATATAGGAATTTTATGAGGGAATCAAATAAGTGAATTGTGAAATGCTATAAAAATGTAGTTTTCAAAAAAATAGATAATATAAAAATGGCTACACTTTTATAATTGCATAAAGATAAAGAAATATCAAATTTATTAGTCAAATTTTTATGTTTTGCATCTATTTTACACAAAGTTAAATTTATCATTAAATTTTATAATAAGTTATAAATATAAATACATATGTTATTTACAGAATGTATTTGATTCCAGAAACTCATTCTTTATACAATCCTTTTTTAAAATAAACTTTAAAATACATTTGTTTGAGATTCTCAGTGTAGAACAAAGGTTACTATCTAATATAACAATTTAAACAGGAGAAATGTAATACCATCTCACATATATAAATGCAATGATATATATAAAATTAATTGTTGTACCAATGTTTTAAACACTGTCATGTATTTGTGAATTTGAAAATTCAAATTGAGTGAAAATAAAAATTAAATTTTTAAAAGCATTTAATAAAAAATCATAAAAAGTCATTGATCATTGATTTTGCATTTCATATTCACAACTTCCAGTATCTTATTTGGAAACTATTTCTGTCTTGATGTTACATTAATTATTTTTCTAAATGTTTTTCTGGCTCCTAGTAAAAACTACAATAAAACTTTTAAAAACTTAAGCAAACTTATTCTAATAAAAATTTACAAAAAATCACTTATCATTGATTTAGTCATTAATTATTCAGAATTTCTATTTTTAAATTTAGGAACACTTTTCTTAAGCAATGTTCGCCAATGACATTCATTATAGTATTTACATTCATTGACACTTTTATTGTTTTTGGTGTTGGAAGATTTTTTTTTTTTTTATTACAACATTACCAAGCTTTCTAAAGTTGCTTTTCAGGCTTATGACTGAAATTATTATATGTACACAGCAGAACAATTAGAATATATATATATATATCATCATTATCAACCATTATCAATCCACTGCAGGATGAAGGTCTCTCCAAGTTTAATCCAACTTCTCCGATCTTTAGCTTCTCTTCTCCACATCACCCCTACACACTTTCTTATTTCATCCATCCATCTTACATGTGGTCTCCTTCTGGGTCTTTTACAATCTCTTGGAATCCAGTTTAAAATTTCAATTGTCCATCTATTATCATCTCTTCTAGCAATATGTCCAGCCCAACTCCACTTCAATCTTTTAATTTTTTCAATGAGGTCAGTAACACCTGTTTGTTCTCTTACCCATACATTGCGTTTTCGATCTCTTCTTGTTACTCCCAACATACATCTCTCCATACTTCTTTGAGTGGTCTGAAGTCTCTGTATTGATCTTCTATTAAGTGTCCAAGTCTCAGATCCATAAGTAAGAACTGGTAAAACACATTTGTTAAAAACCTTTCTTTTCAAACACATAGGCATATTTCCTTTTAATATCAAGTTATTTCTACCAAAAGCACTCCAACCAAGTTTAATTCTATGATTAATTTCCTCTATTATGTTTCCATCCGTATTAATAATCTGACCAAGGTATTTGTAACTCTTAACTTCTTCTAATTCATCATAATCAATCTTTATTTTCATATTTTGAGCAAATCGATTAAACATTACTTTAGTCTTTTTAACATTTATCTTTAGTCCTACTTTCCTACTTTCATCTGATAACTCCTGCAACATTTCCTGCAGCTCGGAAGCATTATTTGCAAAAACAACTACATCATCTGCGAAATCTAAATGACTTAAATAATCTCCATTTACTTTCACTCCTTTAGTTTCCCATTTTAATCCACAAAATACTTCTTGCAGCACTGCTGTAAAAAGTTTTGGAGATATGGAGTCACCTTGTCTTACACCTTTCTCAATGTTGACTTTCCCAGTATCATTATGTAATCTAATTGTTGCTGTTGCATTTTTATAAATATTCTTTAAAATATGACAATATCCTGGATCTATACCTTGATGATCCAATGCTTTAATCACTGAAGAAATGTTTATAGAATCAAATGCCTTTTCATAATCTACAAATCCAAAACATAATGACAACTCATATTCATTTGTCCTTTCTATAACTTCTCTCAATACTTGAATATGATCTACTGTACTAAAACCACTTTTAAATCTAGCTTGTTCTCTTGGTTGGTGAAAATCCAAGGTTCTCTGTAGACGAGTTGTAATTATCTTGGTAAAAATTTTATATAAAACTGATAAAAGGCTGATAGATCTGTAATTTCTAATATCTTCTTTATCACCTTTTTTAAATATTAATATTATTACTGCATTCTTCCAATCATCCGGTACATCTTTATCATTTAGACATTTGGTATATAACTTTGCTAATATTTTTTCTGTTTCTTCACCTGCTTCTTTTAATATATCAATTATAATTCCATCATTACCTGGAGCCTTTCCTTTTTTCATACATTTAATTGCATTTCTCACTTCTTCATTTAAAATTCTGGGCAATTCAGAAGATGTAATAGATATAGGAGGTACTTGTTCTTTATTACTATATAATTCTTGATAAAAATCTTCTACCAATTTCATAATGTCATCCCTCTTTTTAGTAATAATTCCATCTTTTTTCCTTATTGCAGATATAAATTTCCTACCAATACCAAAATGTTGTTTTACATTCTTAAGACTTTTATTTTCTTCTACAGCTTTTCTTGCTAGTTCACAGTTATACTTTCTTATATCATTTTCAACTCTTTTCCGCACCATTTTACAAAATTCGAGATATTCAATTCTTTTTAATGCATCATTCTTGCATATCTTCATATTCCTTCTTTTCTTCATAAGTTCTCTAGTCTCAGTAGAAATTTTATTAGTCAATTGCTGCTTTTTTCTACCAGCTATCTTTGTTGCAGTTTTTAAAAGTGTATCAGTTATTTTCATATTAATTTCATTCAAATCTGAATCATGTTCAAAATCTACTAATACTTGAAACCGATTTGTAAGTTCTAATTTAAATTCATTAGAATGTTTCTGAAGATTAGGAATATCAACTGTAAATATAGTTTTTCTTAATAATTTTTGTCTCTCTAGTTTTACATTAACATGTATCTTACCCCTTACTAATCGATGATCACTTCCTGTGTTAAATTTATTAAGAACATTACAATCTTGAAATATGTGTTTCCTGTTAGTCAAAATATAATCCAATTCTGCTGTACCTTCATTTGGATGCTTCCATGTCCATTTCCTTCTAACATTTTTCTCAAAAAAAGAATTCATAATATAAAGTTTTTCCTTCTCTGCAAACTCCACAAGTCTATATCCTCTCTCATTTCTATTACCATAACCAAAATTACCTACAACACTTTCATCTTTCATTTGTTTACCAATTCTAGCATTAAAATCTCCCATAACAATTTTAAAATGTTGTTTACTCTGATCAAAAGCCTTTTGTACATCCATATAAAAATCTTCTACTACTTCATCACTGTGAGAACTTGTTGGGGCATAAACCTGAATTATCTGCATTTGATATCTGCTATTAAGTTGTATAACTAATCTTGCCACTCTGTCTGATACACCATCAATCTCCACAATATTGTTCTTCCACTTTTTATTTATAATGAATCCTATGCCACTTGTATTTCCAATATTTGTGCCTTTATAATAGAGCATATGTCCACTTTTTAAATCAATTGTCTCTTCACCTTTTCTTCTAATTTCACAAAGTCCAATAATATCCCATTTAATATAAGAGAGTTCTTCTTCTAATTCTTGCAATCTTCCTTCACTTGAAAGTGATCTGCAGTTGTAAGTACCTAAATAAAAAGTCATCATCAAATGGCAGCCTGGGTCTGCCTCCAGGATATTCTTAGCACCCTCCGCCTTCGGCCACCAACCGCTGCCTTGGTTGGTGACTTTACAGCCTCCTGGGATTAAGGGCCATGCTTTATTTTTGTCTGTCATAATTGTATAATTGGGAAAATTTTTTATCATTTACACAAACATTCATTCTGCCTTATCAGGCACTGAGAAGAAAGACCATGGTGTTTCTTGATCTTAAACTCAGAGGTAAAAAGCCAATAAACTCACCACGCTGGCTAATGCGTGTTGGTGAGCAGCCCATCCATGTTCGTATACTATATGAATAAACATATAGTAATAACAGCTGCAACGACAAGAACGTATGGAGTGGATATTAGGAATTTGCCCTGTTCGGATCCTTTAAGGCCTCCAAGAGGAATCAAAGGGTCTCCTTTCAGTTAATAGCAAACTCCTTTTTAAATATATATATCCTTTCAGTGTTATACATTTATCCTTTTTATATATATATATATATATATATATATAATTTTTATTGATAAATGTGTAACTAAACATATATATGAACTAAAATAAATAAATTTTGCAAAACATAATAAATTCTACTTAAAGTGAAAATGCATTAAAAAATCTTGCAAATGCCATCTAGTGCTATTTATCATAGCATTTGCATGTGTTGATAGTTTTACTGTTTTTTCATTTGAAATAATTTTTTGATAGCAACATTAATTAGATTTTTCACTTTTCTTTTCAAACTTCTAATTATAACTTTCTATGTACACAACCGAATAATTAAAATGTATAACATTTTAATTGATAAAAATACAAATAAATATGTAATCAAACTGTAATGTTCACAATAACATTTGCTTTAATTGTGCAGATATTAATTTCATAAAAAAAAGTGCTACATAATTGGTTTACTATAAATATTTGTTGCAGAATATTTCATTGTATAATAAAATTGTTTTTTGTTTGATTTTTTAAAAATAATTAATCCCTTCTCAACTGTTGATATTATAAAATTCTGTGATAAGGCTACTGTGCTTTGACTTTAAATCACTCTCTTATGGCTGTCTTTAGCATTATTTTGCCAGTTTAATATTTATTTTATGGTGAATATTGGAATTAAGTAAAGATTAATTTATTAGTTCAAAAATTAATCTGAAGATGTCAGTAATCTATAGAGGAGTACTATAAAGAAGCTCCATAAAAGTTAAAAAAATTATTGATTGGTAAATGTTTTATCTTGGGCATATAAAAAAATTGGAAAGTCCTTTTGAATTATTGTTAGCAAATAAGCAAAAAATTGTGTATTTTCCATAGTTAATTAAAACATTTATGATTATTTTTACAAAATATTTACTTAATTATTAAAAAAGATTTACACTTGGATTTTTCATAAATATATTTTATTTTTAAAAATACAAATTAAGAAATTTGAAATAGTAATAAAAATGAATCTACAATAATTGCATTCTAGACAATCCTTTAGTATAATACTTTTTTGATATTTTAATAATTATAAATACAATTTTAAATTTTAGAACAAAATTTTATAGCTTTATGATGGTGTAATAATAATTTTTTCATAGAGAATAAAATTTATTCAACTAAGCTTTTGTTAATTTATTTATTTTATCAGCTTTCTTGAATTGTCTTATAAAAACTTTTTATTCTATTATGTATTTCACTTCATCATTATTTTTATTCTCTATGTGGAAAATTCATATATGATTAAGGAAGTTTTTCATTTGTAAACTTATATTTCTAATAAATCATGTACAATTTGTTGATTCATAATATAAAATAAAGGTATTAATAATAAAACAATGTTAAACTATTAACACAAATTACCACTAGGAGATAATGGAAAAACATTGATATTGAGAAGAATGAAAATGAATAAAAAACCTATTCATTCAGTGCACAGAATGTTTTCTATATAAGTAACTAGAGGGATTTGAATTTAGGATTTTTTATCCATATTCATATTCCACTTCACTTCAAACAACTGACATACATGACTACATACATGCAAAAAAGATAAATGATTCTGCATGAAATATTATATTGAGGATCATTTGTCTTTTATGCATGTATGTGAGATGGGCACCAGTTGTTTGAGGTGGAGTGAAGGATAAATATAGATTGAAAAATCATAACTTCAAATCTCTCTAGTTAATCAATACAAAATACTTTAAATACTTGTTGATTTGACATTAATTTCTATTAAACATAAATATGTGAAATCTTTAATTGTAATGATAAAAATAAAAAAAAGTAAACGTAACAGTCAAGAAAAAGTAAATTTTTATAAAATTATCCTACTTTCTAATTAATTTTGAAATAAGAAATATACAAATCTTTGTTTTATTAATAACTATGGTTCATTATTCTTATTGCAACCAAAATATATTTTATTTTTTAATCATATTATAATAAATTTCTGTCAAGCTTAAGTAACATATGACATAAAAAAATAAATATTTCTGTATTCAATTAGATGATTTAAATAACATTAACTAGGATGGTACTGCATTGACATAAAACAAAATAATATATTGAAAAGTTTAATTAATGCACACTAAAAATATTTCACATTAAAATAAAATCAAACGGAATACATAATATATTACAGTTTAGTCTTAAGCGTTTGTAAATACATCATTCATTTTCAGATTTTAAGTATGATTTAAAAGAAACAAAAGGAAAATAAATTAAAGGTCATTATTTTTAAAAACTTATTTATTTACATGTAATATAAGTATTTATTATTCATAAAATACATTAAAGCAGTGTAGTTTTACATTTTTAACAACAAATGACATCTTTTAAATGCGGAAGCACTATTTACTGCAGAGAAATTAATTAATCTCTTGGAAATTGTTTTAAAAATACTTTTGCACAATAATTTTTACATTTCTTATTTATATATAAAAAATTTAAGCACAGAATAATCCATAGAAAAATCTTAGGTTGCTATAAATCTTTTGTTTTATTCGCATCAAAGTATTCAAATCTTGGCTATATAAAACTTAGTTGTTGTTTTTTTTTTCTGATTTTAAGCATGTAAAATTATTTTTTTCAGACATTTGATTCATAGTTGCGTTAACTATAATTCCAAGTTTTGGTCATCTTAGAATAAAGGCAAAAAAAAAAAAAGGAAAATTATTAAAATTGATGTTGGAAATATATTTTTGGCTAGTAGTAAGCTATTTAGTCTGTTTTCATTTCAGATTTTTGATTTTTATCAGTGCATTTCTCATCTTAATTAATCCTTAATTACAAGTAATCATCAGTCTTAAAACTTCTTTCGCTAAACATAGATTTGGGAACTACTTTTCAGATGAGTTAAACATAAACATATGGAATAACTTAACTATATATATATATATTGCTTACCAAAAAATTAATAACATTATAACCAAGCCTAAAGATTCAATCCCTCTTGAAGCATATATGAAATTCCATGTAACATTTGTAAAGTTTCCTATATAAAGATGAGTAATCATCACATCATTGATAAAAGAAATGAACATATTAAAGCAATTAAGAAATACTCATCATCAGCAACACTATCTCTCCATGCTATATGTACAGTTCATAGTATTGATTTTTCTAATATGAGTATATTATCCAGATGTGAGACTCTCCAACAATGTCAAATAAGAGAAGCCATTGAGTTCTTTAAAAGTCCAGATTGTAGCAACAAGCATGATGCTACATGCAAATTACTTTCTATTTGGAATTTTTTTAAAAAACTCTTAATCTAAGTAATTTCTTGTAATTGTTATTTTTATTTTTTATTAACAGAATGTTCATTATTGTTATACATCAGTGTTTGCAACACTTCTACAATTACTTGATAATATTTGTTATCCAATTGACTACCAATGTGACCTGTTTGGAATATTGGTTTATATATATATATATATATATATATATATATATATATATATATATATATATATATATATATATAATAAAATATACATGAATGTACCCAGATATTTTATTTATATATAATGTAACCTTCCCTTCCGCTTCTTCCAACATATCTCTCTACCTTACTCTACCTTCTTTATTGTACCGTACTATATTAACTCAATAATAAACCATAAAGTATAACAAAAATAAAGTATAAGACTCTTTATGGGACTTGAAACTTGCTGAATATTAAATCATAAGATAGACTTTAGGGACGATTACAAAAGAGTGGTTTTAATATTGAGAAGTATATAAATTACACTCCACAATGGCATTGCTATTATGAAAAATTTCCTACTACCATCCTATCATAATCATTAAGAAAATTCTCACAACAAATAATAACTAACATAATATTTCATTTAAATAATGTTTAACTACTCTTCTATACTTTAATAATCTCAAAACAATAACACAGAAATGAAACTACATTCGACTACAAGAATTAATGCTATCCTATGGCTATCTCAGGGATCATAAGTATTCTATTCAAAATATCTTATGGCAGTTTGATTAATAATGAAATAATTGAATCACAAGAGGGATTTTACAGGCATCCAACCATTTCAGTAAAACCACTTACTGTTACAAACTGTGATTAATCTCCTATTGGAATAATTAATCCAACTATAATAATAATAAGACAGGGAAATTACCACTCACTATCTACTCCTTACCTTCACTTAAATAATCCAATTTATTTTCCGAAGGATTATTATCCTACCTATCTTAATCCCAATCATTATAGAATACTCATTTTTATCATAATCAAGATCTTTATTATATAATTATTATCTACAATGGCTAACATAATTAAATACTCTTCTTCATTACTTAGCATTCACCCACAGTAACCAGATCCTTCAGAACTACCAACCTTAAAATATATTTGGTTAGTAATTTGTACTCTTAAAATAATATAATTTAAATTTATGATTTAACATATATTTCAATTTAAATTGCAAAATTAAAATGTCTCTCAAACATATTGCTAATTTCTATTATATGCTCTCCATTTTGTAATATTTAATAGTATTTTTCATATGGCTTTTCAAAATTCTTTCGCATCTAATAAAAATATACTATAGCTTTCTTTAATATAGTTATAATTTAAATCAATTTATAATTAATATATTAATTATAAAATATTAAACATAACTCCTCAAATAAGGCATGTGATCAAAATATGATATGTATAATTCAATGCAGATAATGTGCTTTATTGATATGACCTTGTGATAGAAATGACTCTCAGACACAATGAAATTGATACTACAAAGTTTAAATCAAAATAGTCATTTATTTACAATAATACTAATAAACAACAAACATATATGAACATTATGTTAAATACTTTATTAACAATAAAAAAAAAGCATGAAAACTGTTTATACATTGATAATAAATTATTTACATTCTTTACAAATAAACTTGGATTATTATATACAGTTAACCCTTTCCTTAGTTTGCCTTTTAGTTCTTTTGAAATTATAAATGTATTATTTTATTATATATGCTTTCATACTAATCTGATATATTTGCATCATTCATGAGTTATCTGAGATCTTCACAATCATTTTCCATATTACCTGATATTTTGTAACTCCCAATATGTTGATAATCTTCTAATAGTTAAATTATATTTCATATTTAAAATTTGGCCCAAAATATTACACTTCCATCTTATTAATAAAGTTATTACTGATGTCATAAATATAAAAAAGTTAATATATATAATGTATTTAAAATGAATAATAAAGATAGGATTTTTTTTTTATAATGCAATTCATTTATGCATTTATTCTCAGTCTCTTATTCCTATTTTCTGTTAATCTTAGATCTCAATTATTCTTATTTATATGATCATTTATTCAAGTTTTATTCAAATATATAGAACATTTGTTCTATACATGATTTTAGTACCAATAGACGGATCTGTCCAGACTTAGAAAGAAAAACTATAGAATCCTTTAAAATATTGAGTCTACTTTTGATGCATACTATATTATTATTTACTATGAAACTTTATAAAGATGAGCAACTGATTTTATTAAATACTATCCTAATAGAGGGATGGAGATTTCTTTTATTTATGATGGGTCATATTTTGGTAGGTAATCATTTTCTTAATGAACTTATCAATATTTTATCCTGGTTTCTTCAATAAGCACTTACAGTATGTACCACACCCATTTCTTTGTTGAAAATTGTCCATCTCATTCTAATAACTATCTGGGTATCACAAAGATTACACCCACTTAACTATTCATCAGTTCTTCAGGATGATATTTTATACATCCTATCCTGGAATTTTAACTTACCTTCTCCTACAGTGTATTTAGCATCTAAAATTCTATGAATTCTATACCAATAATATAATATATTTTTCCCATGAAATACTTTCCTATCTATATTTGAAATCATGTCACAAAACAAATAATCTATTTTTTTGATTATTATTATTAAATATATATTTTAAATGAGATCATGATATTGTCTTGCTATCATAAACATTATATTCTATAACATGTTTGTTATTCTTTTCCGGGAATCCTATCAGATTTTATTTTATGATCACTAGTTCATTTCCCTTTTTGTTAAATACGTTTTAACAATAATAAATTCGAAATACCTTTTAACGTATTTTATCACACTTAATTTTTTAAAAATATATAAAGGCTCAAAATATACAGCTTTAACAACTATATTCCACTTACACACACTTTTATATTATAACTCATAGGTACTCTCTTTTTATATTTAAGCATACTTTTTTTTTATCACATGAAAAAATAAAAAATTTAATCCTTTTAACATTATATACTAAATTGCATATATCACTTCTTTAAATTGCTATTATGAAAAATACCTTGTATATATATTTCATATGAAAGAAAAAAAAATATTAGTAATAAATGTAAAATTAAAATCTCTTTTTTAAAAACCCATTTTCAGTTTCTAGTTTAATATTACAATGTTTACCCTGTAAATGTTTACCATTCTTCATGCGTTTGTGTTTCTCCACTCTTCATATTGCTAAAAGATATGTATAGTTAAACAAAAACATTGAACAACAAGCACAAATGATGGGACAAAATTTTAAATTAGATGTATCCTTCCTTGCTAGCTAGTTTTAAAGTTGCATTGAGTATAATTCTACTTTTCAAAATCCACTATGAAAAGTTTGATAAATATTCTAAATAAATCTCCACTTTATTCCCCCATGCTGCACAAACTTTTAAATATGTTCAAATAAGTCATCAATAAGTTTACTTTCTGATTTCTCTCCTTTTCTATTATTCAATAGTCTTGTAAAATTTCAAACACACATTGGATAAATTCATTTAATTTTCTAGCTTGTAATACTTTATCTTTGTGACTATCATCTACCCTTCAAAAGTTACACAGATTTTTTTTTTCTAATTATCCTTCCCATTTTAATATTCAGTTCTTAAAATGCTATAGTAAAAGTTCATCTTCTATTTGAACAAAAGAAATCTTAATTTAAGTTTTATCTGTTTTTTTATTATTATTAATTATATGCTAAATATTTTCTTCAAAATTTTGCAAATTATTTCTTATGTATCAACTGTTTACTTCAAATGAAGATGAGTTTTTCTTGCATTTAACCCTCTCAATTAACTAATTCTTCTTAACATTCTATAGGATATTTATTTCTATCAGCTTTAAAAATTTACTTTGAGGAATTTTTAATCTGTTTTTCACATTTAATCTATGATTAATAAAAACCTTTAATTTAGCATAGACAAATGAATGTTTTTTTATGTGGGTATTGTCATGTTTCTCTCTGAAGCCCTGCAATGGTGTTTTTTTTCTCATGGATATCCTACAAAATTAAAATAACAACTTTGATTTTTCAAACTCCTTTGTGATATCATCTTGGCTAGAAGTAGATGATCAGAATTGGTAACCATGTTGTAATGAAGATTAATGTACTCAATCCATAGTATTAATAATTACTTTAAAAATATTTCATATCCTTAGATAGCTTTGTGAATATGATTTTTTTCTGCTTAAGGCTTTAAATATTTTCAAGTTTTATAATTGTTTTTATGGAGAAAACAAAAATCAAGATTTCTATCTACTTTATCAGTTTTTTTTAAACTTCCCTCCTAGATCATCTGCTGTGTTTTTTTTCTTAAAAATCCTGGGATAAATTGACATCAGAAAACTATTTACTTAATTCTCATTGGCCAATCTCCCACATCAACTATTATAACTTTTAAACAAAATGTTTTTAAAACTTCCATAACACCCCACATTTCTGAAACATATGATAAAGACATCTGAAAAGATAAATGATCCCCAGAATGCACATTATTTGTGGGATTACAATTTAGTACATATGTTTTCATCATTTGTTCAATATTTATACATACCAAATATTACAATTTGATTTATAAGTGTCAACACTTCCTGGATTCATAATATTGATAATACCCACTTCATATAAATACATTCATAATTATTATACATCATTTAATAAACTAGAGATTTTTCCTAGCCCATACCATATGTTAGTATTTGTATAAAGATAACAACATCCGAAATAAATAGTAATATTGAGATGTATATCACTTGGTCAGATGATGTTCTAGTTCCATATCCCAACAATTTTCCAAATTGATTTTACTCTCTGCACCATTCTCACATGAGGTAGGGACTGGTTTATATCCACTTTTATAAATAATACAAAAAGTGAATAGAAACCAGCCCCTGTCTTGCATATAGAGTGGAGTCAATTTGGAAAATTGTTGGGATATGGAACTAGAACATCATCTAACCAAGTGATAAACCATATATCAACATTACTATTTATTTACAAAAATATTATTTATTATTATTGATAATCTCTAGTTTAATGAGTGATTATTAAAATAATTACATCTGAATTTCAATGTCCATGTTAACAGTTTAATAATTTTCATTCCACCACTTTTATATAAGAGAGGAACTGGTTTTGATGTAATTTTAATACTTTATGAATGAGTAAGAAATCATTGTACTGCAGATATAAATTTCAAGTTTTGGCTTTTATCTGTGTATTTCTCATTTCAACTCTACCATATCACAGCCATCTATTAATACAGATAATTAGACCACCTTTTCTCACTATGCATGCCTTTTCATATGCACAAGCAACACACTATAAAATATATTTATCATATGCAATATTCTTTATGATTTGATATATTGATAAGAACTCAAGATCCATCAATCAATGCTGTTCTGTAAATTTATGTGCTCAAACCTTTTATGAATTCCCAAGAAATAAACTATTTGATTGTTTTCTTATGAAATATAATCAATGAAATTACTTTTATTGATAAAATTTAAAACTCAATTACTTGCATCTGTGGACTCACAACTAGAAAATGTGGATTGAACAAATCTGATTTGCCATAATAAAATATTACCTTTTTTGTCTATGACTTACAGTTTTTGTTTTAAGCTGAAAACTTTACTGAGTTTTCCTCTCCTAATAATTTTCATAAGGGGGATTTATATTTTTTTAAATCATTATTTTTGTTATGCTTTCTTCTATTTGTTTTCCTTTTTTTATTTTTCAAATTAAATAGAGTGGATAGCAGAAGGGAACTTGAAAGTCTGTGTTAAAATCCCTATAATTACATCTAAACTCCAAATATATGAAATTAAATTTATTATATCGAATAATAGCAATATAAAAAGTTTGTCATGGTAGTAGGTAGCACTATTTCCCATCATATTCACAAACTTAGGACTTGAATTCAGTTAGATGGAATTTAAAAGATGTTTTTCATATTACAAAAAGACTTGGGATATTTTCCAGGTAGGCAACTCAGATAGCCATCCAATGATAGTAAATAAGTGGGTATCTAGGTGTTATTCAATAGAAGGTTCCAAGTTAATCAGGGGTGGTCTTATGAATATTAATGCTTCACTATGGATGCAGTGCAATAGCAATAATATTTTAAAGTGACTAAACATCACATGATCACCATTTCTTATGCTTGCTTATAACTGTTATTAAATGCAAAACTCTCTATACATATTGCCACTCAGTGCAAGCCAGAATAATCAATGGATGCCAGAAGGCTTGTGCATAAAATCCCCATCTAGTTCCTACTCATCCAACATCCTTGGATCTGATAGCACTGCACCTAGACCTTAGGATATTGGATGAGTAGGCACTACATGGGGATTTTATGCCCAAGCCTTCTGGCATCCATTGATTACTCTAGCTTGCACTGAGTTTTGCCTGTTTTAATATTTTAAAGTGCATACAAGAAAACATAAACTACTCCAGTATATATGTAAAATTTTACAGTTAGTCAGAATGACATTCATATGATTATCAGAAATTTATGTCAGTTAAAAAATACCTAAAAATAATAAATATAATTACAATAAAAAAAATCTACATTTATATATATTTTAAAATTCTTTGAGCAATTATAAAAATCTCTTTGCATATTTATTCATGTAAAAGATTGATTGAAACAGATAAATTATCGCCTTCATTCATCAAATGTATATGTGAATAATTAAAATTTCAGTATTTTGATTATTTATTTAATAACATTTATTCTTAAATATATATATATATATATGTATTATTTTCATTCTCCACTCCATGTCAAGCAACCAATACATATGATCACATACATGCAAAATTCTAAATGATCCTCGATATATGTATTTCATGTAGAACCAGCGGTCATTGGTTGGGCCATATCATAATCTCACACACATATATAAATTCAGTGCTTAGTTTATATTAAGATGGAAATTTTTTAAACATTATTGGATAGGTTTCAATGTTCTCACTCTTCCAACTACTCAAGCATCCATTTCATAGAAAAACTGAAGATGGAATACTGAAAGCCCTTACTAAATTTGATATTGTAGTCACACCTAGTAGATATCATGACAATCTAACCTTTCATATTATCGGTTGAATATCTGGAAGGATGAGAAGATTGAAGCCTGTCAATTACAGTTTGAAGATTTGCTATCTTAATATAAACTGAACACTGTTTATATATGCATGTGGGTGATGATGATCTGGGCTAAATGATGAGTGATGGTTCTACATGAAATATGCATATTGGGGATCATTTATGATTTTTACATGTATGTGGTCATGTTTATCAGTTTCTTGAAATGGAGAATGAATATAGGCTGAAAAATCCTAAGTTCGAATTCTCTACCTACATATGTAAGAAACATTCAGTATAAGAAAATTATATATACATAATATATTTGCATAAGATGTATATAGAAGTTACCTTGTGCACGAATTTACTTCAATTGGAGGTATATACTAAAGTATTTTGTATTATCTCATCTCTTTCGATATTATAAATATAAAATTTATTGTAAACAATTGAAAAAATTGGACAGGTAATATATAAAACATTTATTTCCTTTTAATATTTTTACTTATTACGTTGGCTCAGAAAAAAAGAAAATTAGTAATAGTTGAAGTACAATCAATTTATATTTATAATATCTTGTGTTTTTATTGCAGTGATAGAATGAGGGATTCCATAGTTCAAATTCTGCATTGTATTTGCCCTGTCATCTTTGGTACCCAATCGTCTTATAAACTCCTGCAACAATAGACTATTTTGTATTTATTTTATTCTTATTCTTTAATCACAGTGTTTTTTGCTAGAAGACTCTTGCATATTTTAAATTTACTCTAATTAATATCTCTCTCTCTCTCTCTCTCTCTCTATATATATATATATATATATATATATATATATATATATATATATATATATATATATATACGCATTTGTATGTGTATATGCAGGTATGGTAAGATACAACAACCCTTAAATATTTCACTAAAAGACAAACATCTCTCAACAGATTTTTATAAAAAATACTGAACTAAAGGATAATCTTCATTAGACTTCCTAATTGCTGGATGATAAGAATTTGAGTGATTTTTTCATCTTTGATTTAGATTTTAATTTACAATAGTTATATATCCATCTCATGACCACTATTGGCTATTTAACTAGACTGGATATATATTGGCTACCTAAAAAAATTTGAAGCTTGAATTTGAATCCAGTTATAAACATAATAAGTAAATAATTTTATTGGTGCATAAGTAGATTTTTATACTTAAATATTTATTCAATGAACATCTGAATTAAGTATTTTTACAGTAAAATAAACAATTTAGCTTAGCAAAATGTTTCAAAAAAATAATGAAAACTAAATAATGTACTATTATTTTTTTTTATCTACAAACTATTTTTAGAATAATATTTTTTTATTCCGCAACTAGAACTTGCTAAAATTTAATGATTGTTGATTCAATTTGTTTATTCACAAAATCAAAATTTAATAAATGAATTTGTCAACAATATTTCTCGACTAAGTTCATAAAGCTATGCCTTTATAAATCTTTGATGTCCTCTTAAACCAAAAAAACATGATATCCTTTTATAGAAATCATTGCAGGTTATTATTGATGGAAGCATATAAAATCACAATGTTTCTATGAAGCTTAAGATTTAAAAAATTTATATTCAGAGAATATCATGTCATCTGGTAATTATTATAATAGTATTCTGCATATTTTTAAAACATTCAACTTAGTATTTAAGAATAGTTTATATATTTTTCTTCCTCCTGCGTTTGAAATAATGTTTATTTCTGATATTATTGTATGATAATCTTATCTCAATATTATTTATAATGCCAAATATGCAAATTAGCAACAAATCATTAAAAAAAATAGAAAAAATTAAAGACATCAAAGTTATAAAAAAATATACAGATCTTTCTTGAAAAAAATTGTTAAAGAAAAAATCAAAACCCAGAATATAAAGATTATACAAAGATTAGGAGTTACTCAAGGGTTTCAACTCATAGTCACTAATTGTAAGCCACAAGGAGTAAAGTAATTCTACAAGATTAATAAATTTGTTCGAATTTTGTAATCTAAAATAAAGTATTATAAAGTTGAATGCAGAATTTAAACTTATTAATACAATATATATATATTTCAACGATTAAACAACAACTTTATATATTTTAACAACAACTTTATTTTCTATTTTTATTTAAAGTCATTTATTTTTTTTACGTTTTTTTTTTTTTTTAAGAAAAAATAATTGAATCCCAAGTTGTTATAGTCCGTTGTATTTTATCTATTTATTTTGGTAAGTTTATCTCTGCTTCAGTTTGGTCTCATATATATTGTTTTGCTATTTTTATTATTTTCTTCATATTTCTATATATTGTTTTGCTATTTTTATTATTTTCTTCATATTTCTATACCATAATTGCTCTCTTTAATTTTATTGCTAGAGTCCTGGTTCACATTTTATAATCACAGGCTAAAATATCCGAAATACAAATATATATATATTTATAAATTTTACATATAATAAAAATGTATCATTTTAATTCCTCTTTATATTTTAATATTTAAAAAAATAAGAGGAGGTGGGTGGGCTTATTTACTGCTTAAAATGTGTTTATATGTATTTTTTCTAATTTAAGAAGTATTTTTATCTAATTAGTTTGTTGATGATGTTGTTGTGTTTTTAAACAATATTACATTTAAAATTTTTAACTTCTTTTTCTTTTAATTGATGTTATCTTACTTCTTCATAAATTATTTGTTCATCCTGTTTTTTTTTTTTTTACTGTCATCATAATAATATATGATTAAAGTCATAATGTTAAATGCTAATATTTCTGGAACCCATTTAAACGGCCTCCGAGTGAGGATTGCTTACGTGCTGCCATTTATTGAATTTTTGTTAGCAGTTAACCCTTAATGGAATAAAATATTATACTTTTAAAAAAAATTATAATAGTTTTACTGCAGTATAAAAAAACTAAAATAAATTTACATCACAAATGTAAATATTCTGTTAAATATATAAAAAAATTATTTAAAAATATAATTGTAAAAGAATGCTTACATACATGCAATATTCATATGAGCCCACATATATATTTAAAAAAGGCAAAGTAACTTTAACAAATATTTAATTAAAAATTGATGTTTTAGATAATTGCACATTGCTCAATGGTAAAAATTGGATTATGACTGCCAGTGGCTGACCTTGTTTAGTTTTTTTTAAAATTAAAATATAATTTATAATATACATTTATTATCCCGCTCATAATCAAAACATATACTGGCTAAAAAATACTTCTGTATGGTGTTATATTATAATACCACAGCAATTTTTTAATACAATGTACTCATAGAAGCTTAACTACAAAGAAAATGGATAAATTTTAAATCTTCATGACGAGTCAAATTATAATTCTGTAGTCTATAGTTTGGTTATTTATCAATAAGCAATACATCATTTATTTTAATATAATCAAAAAGAAAAACCACAAAAATTCTTTGTAATGTAATGCTGGGAGAAATATCTTTAAAATAATCAGAAGTACAAAATAAGTCATTAATTTCCATTCTTAATTATTTACAAATCAACTGATAAAAAAGTCATTTACTACTTATAAATAAATAAATAAGCGATTTATTTAATCTATTATGCAAAGTTTGGAGATAGTCTCAATTGATTAAAAGCTAATTAACTTGAGAATAAAATGTAATAGCATTTATATTAAAATAGTAGGAATCTGTAATGAAATGATTTATTTAGAATTCATTTATTTAAACAGCAAGGATTTTTCATCCTACCACATGCACTGTACTGTTTTTTATAATATCTCATATAGTACAACATTAGGATAAAAAATCTTTACTGTTTAAGTTACATACTATCTTGTGCTAGCAAATAAAATCAAATGTTACATAATTTATTTATTTATAAGTAAACAAATAATTTATTGATTTATAAATAAATAATGCATTTTTTACATTCTAATTATAAAAAAGTATGATTCATTGTTTCTATTAATATATTTATCATTTTTATGCCAAAATAATTTTATTATTATTTTATGTGGACCATATTCTTATGTGAGTTTATTTTTTACTAATAGGTCAAAAGTTATCATTTAAGTATAAATCTTTTAAAGAGCAAGATGTGTTGATTATTTTTTTTCTATGAAATTAAAATATTTTATTTTTTACATGATCGTAATTTAATATAGCACATAGATCAATATAGATTCTTAAAGTAAGAGTAGGAAAAAATAAAAAAAATATTATAATGTTATATATATATATAATTTAATGGGATTTTACATACATCTCTGTAAAATAAATTTCAGTTCTGATGCAAGAAAGCAAAAAACCAATTAAAAAGAGACATTACAAACTAAAATCACATTATCCAACTAAAGTAATTTCAACAAATGATGTTGCTAAACAGTGTAATGTCAGCTTGAAATATGTGGTTTTAACTGATAGATTTCTTCCTTATCTCATAACTGAAACTTACTTATAAAAATGCATGGAAAAATTCTTATATATTATTAGCAATTAAATCTATAAATCTCTGAAAATCTATTCAAAACTTATATTTATCTTGTTAGATATATACATTTTCTAACTATTTGTCAAAAAAATTGAAATCAATAAATGTCATTACAAAAAAAGATCAAAAATATATATACCTATGTTTGTAGATACCATTGATAATTAATTGTCTTTTGCATAGTGTTAAATTTGATAATAATGTTAGTTATATCTATTTCAACTTCATTCTATTTTGCTATATAATCAGTGAATAAAACAATGGATTTAGATAATTGTAGGTAAGCAAGATTCCTTTTATATAATTCACTAGCTTTCCTTATATTAAAGGTTATCTCATTGATTCATTCATTTAACATCTTCACTTATTTTATACTATTCAAACCAATAGTCATGAATCTTGCATAAATGTAGATTCAACAGTGAATGAGCAACTACATTGCAGCAGAAAAAATAGATGTAAGACTGATGATGAAGTTGAAGATAATGGACATTTGTCCAGTCCCTGAATATGGGTAATTATCTATACAAATGATGATATTAATGAGGATCTATAATATAAATGCCATTTTTGGTTTCAATAATCAGCATACAAAAGTAAAAGAAGATAAATTAGTTATGTATCTAGATAACTATAAGTCAATAATTAAAAAATATGTGATATGTGCTTGTTTCACATTAAAAAACCTGTGACAGTCATAGATATCATTTAAATTAGGATGCCAGACATTCATTGCTTGGGTATTTTGGAATATACTATTTACTCTTTGACAAACAAAGTAGGGTACTATGCTACTAAAACCCCTAAGTAATTATTTATTTTCCTTCCATACTGAGCTATAATGAATAGAACATAAGATTCAGATATAATATAATATATGGTTTAATAAGCTAATAGTTAGTAGAGGTCCATAAAATAATTAACAAATACACACAGTATTAAAGAAATTAATAACAATTCATAAAATATAATTATTTGCAATTATTTATATTGTAGATTAACTAAATAATTCTGACAGTTTTTAAGACAAAATCACTTCTATACAGAGTTTATAATACTTTTTTATTTTTTCATCTTTTCTCTTTTATTTAAATAGTTAAAAAAATGTTTTTCCTTTTTTAATCATTTCTTTTAGTAATATATGTGTGAAATTCTTTCATTTACATACATATACTAGATGGAATCACAAAAAGATATTATAGTAACAATTAATAATTTTATTTTCTTTTATAAAAATGATTGATTTCATCTGTGTTTATAAATGTTGGTACCAATCTAATTCGCTAATTTTCAGTTTTACCTTTTATTAACTATTTAAAGACTGCTTTGACATCATGAGAGAATACTAGGATGACTAATTGATCATTTGAAGATTTCTTTAGAAAAACGGCAATTTAGTGTAATAATAATACCTATGACTTAATTTATAAATTTAAAGTATAATCTAAAACCTGTTATTATTAGTTTTCATTGACAGAAATTGTTTTTGAGTGAACTTTTAATAGTATTTTTTTTTTCTCCCAGTTTCTAAAAAAGATCAATTGTAAGTTTTCAAAATTTATTTGGATTTCTTGTCTTGTACTTAATGTTGCTTACAAATTTGATTGCTTTAGAATTTCAGAATTTTTCTTTTGAATTTTTATTATTCTATCTTTAAAAATTTGTGTAAATTTCTTCTTTTTTATTGGCATTTTAAAAATTGAGGAGAGAGATTTGGAGAGTAAATGGCATCTGTAATATTATCTAATTTAAACAACCAGTTTTAGGTTGTAATTCATAAATTTGATTTGGCAATTTTGTATGATTTTGTCTTTAAAAATCTGTAAATTTCTTATTTCTTATTGGCTTTTTAAAAAGTGGGGAGAGAGAAGGGATGCAGTGAAATATTCATGGATTAACGAATTCAATTAATTTGTTTTTATTTGTAATTGACACATTTGTTTTGGACATATTTTGTCTTTAAAAACTTTAAATTTTTTTTCTTTCTTATTAATTTTTAAAAAGTGAGAAAAGAGAAGGGAGAAACAGGGATAACTGCTTTGTGGACTCTGATTTAGCTATGCTCAATTCAAATCCAATCCAATATTCCAAACAAAAATAAATTGGCTGGCTATGAAAGAACCAAAAAAAAGAGCTTATTATAAAAACTTCTTTTTTATTGATTTGGATTTTTTAAAAATTAAAACTAAAAAATTATACAACCATTTAAATGAAAAACGAGATTATTGTTTTCAGAAACATTTTAAATCATCAGCAAAGTTTATTTTAAAATTTATTTCTAACAAGTTAAAAATAATTATTGTAACCTGGCACAGGAAAATGTTGTTTCCTTTTTTCATCTTTGCCTTTTTTTAAAATTAATTCACAATGAATTTTTAAAAAATAAAAGTGGTCAAAAAATAAATATGTCAATGAAAACTACTATTAAAAGATTTTAGATTACAGAGTGAATTTATAAATTCAGTTGTAGTAGAATTACTAGTTCTCTACCCTCTCCCTCACTACTCTTACTTTTAAAAACAAGAAACAAATTTCTAAATACAAAAGAAGAAAAATCCAAATTTCCAAACTGATTTTTTCCCATTACAAATAAGGAAATGATTTTTGAAATTCATCTACATTTTGTAAATCACATATTTTTGGTCTCCTCCCCCACCACAACCCAATCTCTCTTTAAAAAAAGAAAAAAAAATTCTCCAAAAAAAAAACAAAACAAAAGACCTGTTGCAATGAAAGCTTTTAAATTAAACAATAAATTTATACATTTAATCATAGTATTATTACCACTAGGATAGACCACCATTTTTGCAAAGAAATCTACAATTTTTTGATTAGTCATTCTAATTGTTTAAAGAAGTGTTTAAAGATTCAATAAAGAAAAAAATCAAATATAAATAGGTGATTAGATCAATACCTGAATTGTACCCATAATCTCATGATACAAAGATAATAGGAATTCAATATTCTTCATTTTAATCATTATATTGGCAAATATAAAAGAATTTATATAAGGGTACAAATCTTATTAAGACAGACTTACTTGAATATCTTAGAAAATGTTCTTTTTACAAAACCAATGCATTTGAAAGTATATTTTCAATGTTAGAGGCTTTTTGTAATGATTAATTTTAATTTGAATTAGTAATATGGGATATGATTTTAATCATTTTCCAATATAAATAATTGAGAGTTGATATATTTGGTAAATTAAGCTTCAAGAATGCTTTCATATTATAGGCAAGTTAATACTCAGCAAGAGCATGATGATTATAGATAGCTGCCCTTCCAGATATGTATGAGCAAGTAGAATAAGTCTTTTTGTTTTTTTAGTCTTGCATGGTTTTGGTCTAATGATCCATTAAGACAGCAAAATGGCTAGCTTAATTATTTTTTCTACCTCTATGATAGATAAAAGTGTTTTCTATGTTAACTTTCAATTTTAACTCTGAAATAAGACTTAGTGTCAAATCATTAAATTGATTCTGTATTATATAAATTCTTTTAAAAACATATTGTTTGTCAAGCATTGGTGGTCGAGAGGTCAGTGACTGCTGCTTTACAAGAAGTTGTCCTGGGTTAGTGGGTTCACTTCCCAGCTGATGCTGTGACACATGAAAAAAAAAAACACATTGTACTGAAACAAAATAAAAGTGCTTTCCTTCAAATATTTTTAAATACTTTTATTTCAATTAGAAACTGTTCAGGATAAATTTTGTAATCAAAATTTAATATGCTTCTATCAAATGGATTTCCTTCAAATTTAATACAGGTTAGAAATTGATGGTATTGAAATATTTCAGTGTTTCCATTGTTTGCTTACGGTAGTGGTATTGCCAGATAAAATTTCAAACATACTGATTTCACTGTATTCAATTTTCAGTGCTGATTATGAGAGGATGGTATATTTTTTAAATACTTTTAATTTTAAAAAAGGTTATACTAAAAGTGTTAATGATCAATTAAAATAAAATTAAAAACAAATCTTAATTTTAATTATTTGTAAAAGATGTTTCTTTTTAAATGGATGAAATTGATTTTTTTCTTGTTGTAAAAGATTATTTTTTTAAAATGCTTCTTTCATAAACAAAATGATATTGAAATCAATTTTAAATATGTTGCAAAATTTTTAAAAAATGTTATATAGATTGAGACAATGGTTGAACTTTTCAATTCAAATAGGAATAATTAGAAAAAAGCATCTGAATAATAAAAATTAAAAATAATATATATTTATATATTACCAAAATGCCACTTTTCTTTATTTTTGCCGTAATATTCTATAAATACAATTTATCCAAACCGCTTCAAACACTTTTTAGCAAAAGTCTTTATTTGTACATATATATACACTTATGTTTTGACTGACATGCAGTCTTCTTCAGAGCAAGTTCACTTTGATCAAAATGAACTTACTCTGAAGATGACTGCAGGTCAGTGGAAATGTAGGTGTATATATATATGTACAAATAAAGACTTTTGCTAAAAAATGTTTGAAGCTGTTTGGATAAATTGTATTTATATTTATGTATAAATAATTTATAATAAATACTTTTATTATTGTGTGAATACTAAAATGTTAAAAATAATATAAATGCTTTTATTATCTGTGCATTAAAAGCCAAAACAATAATTGAGTTTTTTTAATTACAATTGGAATTTTTATATTTAACTTGAAATAAAAATATGGGATATTCAGAAATTAATTCAATCACTAATTTTTACAATAAGTGATTGAATTAATTAATTTTTGAACACCCCATACTTTTATTTCAAACTAAATATAAATACACAATTGTTAATAATGAAAACAATTTTCTCGTGATTTTTTAGCGCAAAGTAAATAAAAGCTTTTGTTATAAAATAGTACATATATTAATTTATATAAACCATATAATATAAAATAAAATGTCTTTATATAAATTTTTTATATTAATTTGGCTTACAAACTCAATATTGTTTAATAAATTATTTTGTTTAATGAATTTATTATTTAGTTCTTTGGATAATCTGCCTTAATCTATTAATATTTTGATTAAACTAAAAAAATTACCAGGTGATTTTAACATGCCATATTAAACATTTGTTAAAAAATGCCTTTATCAAATTAATACCAGATTTATGAGTGCAGAAGGATTCTTTTCCAATAACTCTTATTGCTTTTATACACACAAACAAAAAATATTCTGCACTAATATATCTCCTTTTCTACTTCCCTGACTTCCATTTTATCACCTTCCTCATTTTAATACCAGTAACCTTTTCAGACCATTTAACAATAACAAGAAGAATTGAGATAAATTTACAAAGTCAATCAGTATTTTCATTTAACAATACAGTTAGATTATCCCTAAAATCTATCATATCTGAAGTAGTCAAATCAAAAGTTTATATATATTTAAAAATATCAAATAATATAAGTATAATAAAAAAATCCACTAGAATAAAACTTCAAAAATTGTAAAAATGCCTATATAAAATTGAAGATTAATATCTTTTTCTATAGCCAGCTTATGGCATATTCTGCCATCTTCAGTAGCAATATAAAAATATTTAAATCTTATTAAATATTAGCTTATTAAATAGTAACATATTGCTACTCAAGATGGTGGAATATGTCATAAACTGGCTATAGCAAAGGATATTAATCTTCAATTTTATATGGGCATGAATAAAATTTTTGTACTTTTATTTTAGTGGATTTTTTAAAATATATTTAAAAATATAAATATTATAAAATAAAACTCAGTAGATTCATAGTTCACATTTATAAACATCATCACATCTATTATAAACTTTTTACTAGATAAAATAGACTCCTTACTCGCTTGATAAGATAATTATATTTCATACTTCTTTAATTTAAAGAACACCTCCTCTACAACAACAAATATTCCGTTAATTATGATTCTTAAACAGAAATGTAGATACACACACACCAAATTTTGATTAATTATCTATCAACCCAAAAGTCAAAAATATATGTAACAGGTCCCCAAAAGTAGTCAAAGGGCCTTTAGTTGCAAACTAAAGACATTAACATTTTCATTCATTTTGAAAGATTCTAATTTAATAACTGGAGAAAACATGTTTCTTCTCATATATTACAACATTAAATTCAAATTTCAAACTCATTTCTATTACAAACTTGACACTTTTTTATTTTCATATTGTGATGGACATTATGGAATTAACAAATTAGAAATTGCACTTAAGTTAAATAGGTTTTTATTTTTTTGATTTGTGACATTACTTTGAGAAAGTATTTCGAATAGCAAAAAAAAACTAAATTAAAGATTAGTTTTAACAAGGCTGTAAACCTTAGCAATGAGCGTCTGAAAAAATCGTCACTAGGGGCGCTCATTGCTAAGGTTTATGATAATACTGATCCAGGATCTCATGTGATATCTGAATTTTTACTTTATCATTTTAATCACTTCATGATTCCAATACTTCACAAATTATTTAAACAAATCTCCAAATAAATTTATAACATTATAGAGCCCTAGACCATATCTACAATCCCTTTCTTTAAAAATTATTCTTGCTTTTCCACCGGACAATCTTAGACACATATCTATGATCCCTCTTAGTATTATCATAATAGAATCTCTCATTGAAAATAAAATTTACAATTCCTTTTCTCTTTGTTATCCAAATTTTAATTTGCAAAAGAACATTTAGCTACATTAACAATTGCTGTACTTTTAAATAATAAGTCACTTTATGCAATTTAGAAAAACTGGGTTCATTTCTGTACAATTGGATGTTGTATTTGATTCAGCTTTTATACCTAAACTATTACAATTATTTCAAGAACATAATATATCCTCACTTTTCTACTTGCTGGAAAATCTACTAATAAATTAGAATGACGCACTTCACTATTAGTGGAGAAACATAGTCCAAATTTCATCCACACAATTCTATTTTTTAAGATTCGCCTTTTAGCACTATTTTCTTTACAGATAAATGTACTTAGAAAACTATTAATAAAGGTTAATTTTTTAAAAAAATATTTAGTAAACTAGATGATGGAAATGGTCCAATATATAATTGTGAATTTTATTTGTAATATGTAATTTATATATCATATATTCACTTTTTTTACAAACTTATTTATTATACATGTAAAAATTTCTTCTGTATCATTGAAAATAATAAATCATGTGATCTTAGCTTACACATTGCTAATTCATTAGAAAATTCTATTATTCTTTCTACTTTTTTGTCATTCTTTATAAGCTTTAATGTTCAAAAAAATATCAGATGGTAGTACTTAATAAACTTTTATCCAACACTATTCTATTCAAATATCTTTAAATTAGTTTCTAGCTTATGGCTTTCATGAGTGAAGAGTGTTTTGGATATTTTTGAACTATGCAAAAAAATAAATAAATAGGAAGAGTAGAAGAATTCTAAAAATTGATAGTAACTATATAAAAAAATAAATCTTGGAAAAGTTGAAACATAGAGGAAATGGTATGATTTTATATACATATAAATATATATATATATATACTTATGAATATCAATAAAACAATAAATATAATGGTAATTAATCATTATATACAATCTTTTAATTTGCAGAAGTAATTTCTGTTAATGATTTATATAATAAACAAGATTTGCAAAAAAAATTAGCATATGAAAGATAATTTCTATATAAATTTTGGAAAAAAAATCCTATTTATTAAATTATATTATTTACATGATAATCTATGGTTATACATTTAGGAAGAATGAATGTAAACCCTATTACATTAAACATTAATCAATGTTAAAATTTAATAAAATTTAACTAGACTTTATAACCAAAATGTTTTACAATGAGGCATAGAAGAGATCTTTTTTAAAACTCCATAGATACTAATTAACAATAAAAGGTTTAATAACCAAGAGATTTTCCACATATTAAACATTGAGAAATGTTACAATAGAAATATAGAAAAGAAATCTATCTTTAAAACTAAAATTTAGGATTATTCAAGATATTGTAAATACTTGTATTCTCTATGGTTATAAAAATTGGACACTGAAGAAGACAAAATGTGTTGGTGCTTTTAAATTATAGTGCTAGTAAGGATTTTTAAAATTCTGCAGACAACACGGAATATGAGCAAATGGATACTTAATCAAATGAGATTCTCTCCTGAAAAAATAAAAGTTTGAAATTCCTTCATCTGATCATAGTATAAGATAATATAATCCATTAGAAAAGTAAAATGTTTAAAAAGATGTTGATCAAAGAGGATCAACATCAAAAAGATTGATGGATACTGTCTTCATATTAGTGAATGGTCTTTTTGAGCAACCCAAAAAATTAAATAAATTATATACCATTTTGGAGCAACATTATTTATATGATTATTAAGTCATATCAACGTGAGATGTAATAATATAATAACTTTTATGTTATAGTGCTATTTATGAATAAGAAAAATAAATTTAATTGAATTTCTTTATTATTTTTTTTATTAATTAAAATTGTATGCAATTAAACTAATTATACATTCTTAACATGCTTTTATTTGCAGTTAACTAAAAGAAAAAAAGAACGCTTTAGATATAACTAATAGTCTAATCATTATAAAATAAAAAAAAGAAGTTAGTTGTAAGTTATAAAGTGTTTTTTATTTATTTAGTTAACATACAGCTAGAGTATAGATATATAATTACATGTCTGAAAATGTATATACATTTGTGACTAATATATATATATATATATATATATATATATATATATATATATATATATATATATATATATATATATATATATATATATATATATATATATGCATGAAGTGTAAAGCAAATTAAATCTTGTTTACAGCTTAAATGAATAATGATTTAAATTGTTGAAACAGATAGTTGGAAAGAGAAATAGCTATTATCTGCTACATTTATTAATCATTTTAATATTTTGGACCCATCTTTGGCTTCAGTATGACACAGTTTTGAAAAAAAATTATTAAATGAAAAAATTAGATATTCATAAATTTTTCACAAACCCTGCCCTTAGATAATGAGTAATCTACAAATACCTATTCAGATTATTAATTCAGATTGAAATATAATACATCAAATTAATTAATTAAGTAATTTTGATAGAAATAATTAAATATTAAAAGAAATATGCTTTTGTGTTTAAAAATGAATGTTTTGTAATATTTGTGTATATTCTTACTTATGGATTGGAGACTTGTACACTTAATAAAAGAGCTACACAAAGACTTCACATCATTCACTAAAATATAAAGAGATATATAATTTGATGAAAAAACAAATATTGAAATAATTAAAAGATAGCAATAAAGTTCAGCTATGAATCAGAAGAACTGGATTAAACTTAAAAAGATCTTTATCATGGAGTGAATCTATAGGAGTTAAAAATGCTAGTGATGATCAATTGTATCATAAAATATCTCTCACTGTCATTTATTTCATGCTCTTACACATTCATTCAATCGTATGGTTTCTCTTTTTTTTTTTAATAACTATATTATTCTACTTTTATGTTAAATCATTTTTATTGATGTCTTAATATGCATACTTTTTAAATTACATTGTATCATATATATATATTAAAAATAATAAATATAACTATAATTAACTATTATATGCAGTCTTTCAATTCGAAGTACTGTATATAATAGTTAATTGACATTATATTTATTATTTTTATTACAACAGTTTTTAATTAACAAACACTTTATTTGTGTTATATATATATATAATTCGCTGTTAGTGTTGTTTTTCCAAAACCAGAATGGATCTAAATAAATATATAGAAATATAAAAAATATTATATGTGATTATCAAGAGAGTATCAATTGATCATTTGGATAAAAAAATAATATATATATATACATTATACATATAATTAACATATATATGCATAGGAGATATGTGTTGAGATGTATGTAAATCTGTAACATGTTTATTATATGTTTGTGTTCATGCACTTATGTGAAACATGTTTTTGTATTATGTATGTTTAGATTTTTTATTATTATTGCCGAAACATTTTTCTGATTATTATTTTTTTTTCGAAGAGTTAATATTCCTTCTTTTTATTTAAAAAAAAAAAAATCTTAATAGTTAAACATATTTTCTAAAACATATAAAATATTAATCATAGCCTGAAGAACATGTAGCAAAATAAGCATTTATTTATTTATTAACTATGGACATGAATTTATATTACTTGAGTAAAATAAAATAAAATAAAAAAGTAAAACGTATAATAATTTTTGAATGAATTCCAACAAAAATTCAGATTATATACAGTGATAATCATTTTTATTACTATATACATTTTCAAGATGTTTATCTGTCCTATTGTGATATAACCAGCCCCACATATATAAGTGTTGAATTTTTCAGTATATCTTGTAAGTAAAAATAATTTAAAGAATAAAAGTAATTACTGCGAATTTAGAACAAGTTAGAGTTAATAAACAACAAATTTGCAAAGGAACTTTTTTTAATTATACTAAACACGGTCAGTTAATTATAGGCTAAAATGGAAAAGCATAACTCTGGAAGTTAAAAAAACTGAGATCCCCCCTTCTCCATTTTTGCAATTGGACCTAGAATCTTTTGCTTACATGCATGCTATTATTAATTTTATGTATTATTTGCTGATGTTGAACTCATTATTTATAGGGATTTTTAAATATTCATAACTTCAATACAGTATCTCATGTTAAAAGATTGAAAAGCAATATTTTAAATGTTTTATATTTTTAACAGTGATAATACTTGATTTCTTTTAGAGGATAAAGAATTGGCAGTGTGTAGACTGATGAAAGCTTTTTTTATGAGTACTATTCTATACATCAAGAATAAATATTATTATCAAGTAAAAACAAATTTAACAATGAAAAAAGTTGCTCAAAAAATAAAAATATATATAATTCAACAATTTGAAGATAGTGTTTGAAATGACAGATAAAATTAAATAGTTTCAGACAAAAATTTGTTATTATCAATGCATAGTTTAATTAAAGTGATTTGGGAAATTAATTTATTTAAGAAGCACGAATTATGTTTTTTACATTCATCATCTACTTTCTTTGATCTTAAAATCAGTGCCATAGAAAAATATATATTTTTATAGACCCATCATTTTTCAAAATATCTTTTTTTTTTTTCATCTATTACTAACAAATCACAATTCTGATGCAATACCTTTCCATATAGAAGATTTGTTTTCCATTTGGCTAACATTATATATATATATATATATATATATATATATATATATATATATATATAATGGGTATTGTATTTTACATTTATATATATATTGTACCATCTAAGGGTATTCCAATCATATCCAATATTATATATATATATATATATATTAGCAAAGAAATAAAGTCATATGTCACATGACCTTCCCAATAGCTCTTAACAAGCTTTTCAGAATATTCCCAATCCAGACCAGCTTCTGCTTCTGGCATCCTCAGTGAGGTGCTAGGATATTCAAGCATTAGATATAAAATATCAGGTGCTGGGCTTGAGCTGGTATTTTAAATCTAATGGTTGAATATGCTAGCACCTCACCAAGGAAGCCAAAGCAGAAAGTGGTCTGGGGTTGAAGATATTCTGAAAAGCTTGTTAAGAGCTATTGGCAAGCTCATTAGATAATATATATATATGGGTATTTAAATTTTTTTTATCTGAATTTTAACTCATTATGATTATTAATGGTTGGAATTTCTGAATGATATCTTACTTTAATTTCAATATATGATGCATTATTTTGCTAAAACTCTATGTGATGTTTTGTTTATTTTCTAATCTAGTATGAACATTTCTTAGAAGAGACAGCAATTAAGTATTTGCTCTTTTCTATATCCTTAGGAAATAGGAAACTAGTGAGATATTAAATGCATCAAAAATAGGAAGTTACTCATAATTTCGAGAAAGAGAAAATGCACACGTTTACTTTTGACACAATTAGTGACATAGTTTGTAAACCTTGAATTTTATTAGATAAATGGCAAAAGTCATGTTGAAATTGACATAATTTTGATTTGTTTTATTTTATTATGTCTATGAGAATAAGCTCATGATTCATTTTTACTTTAAAAACAAACAAACAATAGTAATAAATAAAAAAAAGCAGGAAGTACATTATGATTTAGTATTCTTAAATATCAATAAAAATAATCAAACCATCTCAAATTTTGAAAACAGTATGTTATTAAATAACTCTGCTTATCCATTGATCTTAATAAATAATTGGTATGTTGTATTTTTGCAAAAAGGACTATTTATTATAACAATAATCACTCAACGAAGTCTATGAAAACACAGACCTCAAGCGTGTTGGCTGATAACAGTAAGAAAACTTTATATATAAAAAAATAAAGTGTTTCTTTTTGGTTTTTATTCATATATGCTTTTTTATTGTTTTCCCAAAAAATCTAAATGATTAACCAATATTTACTGTAAAATGAAATGTAATGTATGTATTCATGAAATTGTTAATTAAATAATTATGTAGCATGAATTATTAAAAAAACAAAGTTGTGATTTGCCTTTAAAGACCATAATGTATTAATGGAAGTTTAAACAACAACCGATGTATTGCTGCGATCATGTTCAAAAGATTTGTTCTTATTTTGTTAAAGACTTATAAAGTGTATACCAAAACTTAAAGCAAATACATACCTTGGATACAATGCCAATATTTTATAAATGAAATTGATAATGCTATTAAAGATACCAAAACATAATATCATCCTATTACTGAAAGAATTATTTAACAGAATTGCAAAATGCTGATGTGTATATTTATTTGTTATATCCATGGTCTATTAGTTGGAAGCAATCTCTTTCAAATGTATTGAAGAAAACTTTTATTAATTTTGCATCATGGTTTTCAATCACAGATATCACAGCACCCAAATAAATATAGTAATAATTAAAATTAAAGAAGATTGTAATAATGATATTAAATGAATCCTACAGGAGTCATACATCAAAAAGGTTTGAATCAGGAATATGTGATGTAATCATCTTTTCAAAATGATCTAATGTATTCATGATGAAACCATAATAGATAACCCAAAAGTATAAGTCTAAAATACTATTTTATTGTAAATATTATTGCTCAACAGATTCAAGTAATAGCACATGATTTAGTGTCAGCTCATGTGTTTTGAAACTTTGAATATTGAGTGTCATATTAATGTTGTAAAATGTTTAGTTTTATTTTAAAATTTTCTCTTATGATTACTTCATGTATATCTGCCAATATAAAAAATAATTGCTTTAAAACAAGCAACTAACTAACTAAAGAAAATTACTATAGTTAATTGAGATTATCATTGAGTAGATTTTAATAGAATAACTTATTTATGTTTGATATTCTTAATAACAAGCTATAATAAGCTAAACTTTTTTTATTAATTAAATTTCAACAAATTTAATTGAAATGTAGATTTCCCTCTAATTATGAAATGTGTATATTATCTAGCATTATACATAGTTCCAACATTCACATGATCACTGCATATTCAATTTTCCATGACATATGTTACTTTTTCTTGTTCATTAATTATGCAATGTAAATAAACTGCCATTATTGTTTTATTAACTAGAAGTCATGGATTACATTTATTTTAATTCTTAACAATAATAATTATAAGCTATAGTCATAGAAGACAGGGATAAGTAAGTTTTAACTGGCAAATAGTTTAATATGAATTTATATCTATTTCATTCAATTAACATCAGTTAGTGTTTATTTTTTGAAGACTAATATCTAATGAAAAATTAATCATCTTCATTATTTGATCCCACATTAGATCGAATTGGTATGAGTGAAAGATTAAATTCAGCACAGGTAAATAAAACTCTTTATTTTAATATTTCAATATTTTGCATTTTATGAAATATTAAGTCTGATTTGATATAATAAGAATACTCAAAAGCATTAACTCTATTGATTCTCCACATCCATTTGACTGATCACAGGATTCCTCTTCTAAATCCATTTAATTACATTCACATGATGAATATATGCTTTAACTTAAGTATATGAATGTGATCAACTAGCCATCCCAGTCGTACTTTTACAATAATATATATATATATATATATATATATATATATATTACAACAATATAAAAAAAGACCTAGAAAGAGACCACATGTGAGATGGATGGATGAAATAAGAAAAATGTGCAGGGGTGTTGTGGAGAAGAGAAGCTAAAGATCGGAAAAGATGGATTAAACTTGGAGAGACCTTCATCCTGCAGTGGATTGATAATGGTTGATGATGATAATATATATATATATATATTAAAATTAACCCAAATTTACAACTCAAACAGACTAGCCAAAGAAAATAAACTTTAAAACATGTCCAATGGATTCACTGCTATAAGCAGACTTCTCAAATGCAAACGAATTGTGGATAAACATATTACCCACAATTCATTTACAATTGAGAAGTCTGCTTGTAGCAGTGAAACCATTGGTTGGGTTTTAAAGTTTATTATCTTTGGCTACTCTGGTTGAGTTGTGAATTTGGGATAGCTTAGCTTATTTCAGTAACTAGTTTAGCTTTAGGCTTTTAATGTTTATATATATATACACACACACTATAATTGGTTTTTATTAATAAATTATTGCAGTTGGTTTGCTCAAAATGTTCCGCTGATTATATTTTTATACATTTTAATTGTAAATAAAGGATTAAAATATGTATAAAATAATCTTACAATTTTTTAAAAACATTTTTAAGATTTAAATTTTTACTAAAACTATATTATACTTTTTTTTTAATTTTAGGATTAATAGCGTAATGTAAAAAAAAAAAAAAAAACAACTATTGACATTCTACTCTTTTCCTTCTTCCCAAACAATAATTTAAATTGGACAGTCATCAGTCATATCTTCCCCCTCAACAAGTAAATGCTTTAAATTGAGCGTTACTCTAATTCCTCTCCCCAAATATTGGTCTAAATTGAACAATCATTTTATTCTTGCTTTCCAAGTAATGGCTTTAAATTATATTAAATTTTTTCAACTATAAACGAACTCCATCCATGTCTTTAAAAAAAAATATGTTTTTTTCTCTCTATGTCATAGCATCGGCGGGGAAGCGAACCCTCAACCGTCTGCAACCAACTACTTGCTTGCAAGGCGGCTGAGATGACCTCTCGGCTAACAACGCTTGACTTGTGTCTTTTAAAATTTAATTTAAAAAGCATTTTGCTTTTTATATAAAATGCTTTGATTATAAAATCTGAGTTTACTTTGCATGCAAGTTAGTGAATGAATAATTATCAAATTGAGTTCTTATCAACAGTTTTTACTTAGATTCTGTTCTATTATTTTTGTATATTATTTATTTTTCTGAAATATATATTATCTTTTTTTTAATGTTATCATCAAAACAGGTGTTTTAGTATAACCAATAGTTGTGAATTACTTTCTAAGAAATTTGCAATAATTTTGACTTGATAGTACTTCACCTTAAACATTTTTTTAAATCCATTTATCCATTTTACTTTTTAATAACCATTTTAGATGAAGGCAATATTATTTTACAAATATTTTCATAGTTGGACTTTATGACAAAATCTTACAATTATAATGAGCAGTGACCAAAATATAAATACTGATATTAATTTACTAATTAATAATGAGAATAAGCTTTAAGCATAAGTGATTCACTTATGCTTTTGAAATACTTATTGATCGAGTGAAACTAAACTTAATATTAATTTAATAGTGAACATCAGAAGATTAACTTTCTTCCATACGATTACACACACACACACACACATATATATATATATATCACTAAAATATTAGAGATAATTAATGATGAGTAACTTTTATCATTTCATTACCTGGAAATAAAATAACAAATTATCATTATTGTAATTCCATACCTCTATTAATCTTAATATATTTCTGAAGTAAATATTTGAAAACCAGACACTTTTCACAAAACTGGGAGCTTAATTGTAAGTATATGGAACATGAACTTAGATTTTCAAGCATCCTTCAACTATCCACACTATCTCATACAACTGATACACGTGACCACACACATGTAGAAAAGATATCTCTTCCACATCATAACAGAACTTTTTATGCTACTCAAAAATCAAATTTACAACTGAAATTCATTAATAGTTTCAGACTATTAATAATACTTCTACTTTCCATTTCTATGTCTGTATAGCTGTAAAATAATAATGTATTTAGCTTAGTATATCCTATTTAGTCACTATAGTTTCTTCAATGTGGATTAGAAATTGCTTTAGAAAATTTTCTTATGAGTTACTGACCTGCAAGTTTTGATTTGAATCATTATATCTGTTCAAGCAAAAATCCAACTGCTGTTATGCTCTCTTTAGCTGTATATATCTTAAGATATGAGCTATGATAAGCTTACACTAAACATTATTAACAAAAAGTTCAATATTATAAAAACTGAGTATTGTGATGCTGAAAGAAAAGAGAAATAATCATAAAATTAACTATCAAGAAAAAAACATCACTGATAATATTTGAATCATCAAATGTAATAAATCAATTCTAAAAGGCAAAATTATAAATAATAATATTTAAAAATCATCTTTCAGTTAAAATAAAAAAATGATAATTTACATTATGTCTTCACTTTTAAGTTATTTAAAAAGATTAAAAAAATACCATTATAATTTAGATAACATACACTTATTAATAATGTGCAACCAAAACTGATGTTATTCATAAAAATGAAACATTATACATTCTAAATGCAGTTTCAAAATTTGAATATATTTTTTAATAAGATGTCTCCAATATTTATGAAAATAAATATTTCCTCTTTTTGAAAATAAGTTTTAGAAGATACTTATTTATTTTTTTCTCATGTGTCATAGCATCAGCCGGGAAGCGAACCCGATATCCTGGGACAACTGCTTATAAAGCAGCCATCGCTGACCTCTCGACCACCAATACTTATTTTTAATTATGCTCCAAGCTGTATAAGTAAAAACAATAGTAAAATTGTCTATTGCAAGGGAGAAGACTTTCCATTAATCTTCTACAAAAATTAGTGAATGGGAAGAAATAATCTCCAACTAATCAAATTAATATCCAAGCTAATCAAATTCTAGGTGATAACGGGTTATTTTTTTACCTTTTATCCTAAAAGTATAAAAGTAGGTAGATACCAACTTATCAACCATTATAATATTACAAGATTAATTGAATTGATTATGAAAGAGCTATTTTTAAAAAAAAAACATTGATCATTTGAAACTTGAAAAAATTTCAAATTTTGAATGACTTAAATTTAAATCGTGAATTTAGAAATGAAAGGCAAATGTGTTAATTACTATGTTATAAAACCCCTCATTTTTAATACATTTAATAAAATTTTATTATTAAAATTGATACAAAATAATGGTAAGCACATTAATGATAATCACATGATTTTTTTTTGCTACTAGATCAGAATAATCTTTGCCAAATGCGTTTTCAGACTCAGTAATCTTGCTTCTGAGAAAATCATTTTGCATCATGCACGTTTTAAAATATAAGTTTATTAATTCACCCACACATATTATGTATTATATTATATTTGTGAAGAAAATAAATTTTTCATACATACACAAACACAATCCTTTGCAATTTATTTAATACATTCTTGTTCAGTAAAGTTCTTAATTTAAAAATTAAACCAAGCAACTTATGAAATAAAACAAAGCATATTAATTAAAAATTTTAATTATTGATTTAAATGAGAATGAAATTTTTTTAAATTTAGTTCAATCAGTCAAAACTTAAATAAAAATATAAAAGAACAAATATGATTTATTTTTTAGAAATTGGTAGAGAAAAATGTTTTTATTTTATTTTAAGATTATTATATCACTTGATGTTTAGCGGTTTAATATTGTACTACAAATATTTCTTTTTACAAAATGGTGGTTAATAATGTTTAATGTGATTTTTATTTTAAAAAATTGAATTTTATCAAATGGCTTCCATTTAATGATTGTTAGAAAATTATATATTGAAATTTTGTTAATCATAAGATAACTATTTAATATTCTTTTATTTTAATGAAGTTAGTTATTTTTTTAACTTTTCATATCGGATGATTTTAATTGACCAGGGGCATTCTTGAAAAATTGCATATCATAAATCAGGTTACACTGCTAAAAAAAAGGCCATTCACTTTAGTACAAAGTACATACTAACATAAATCTTTTTAAAGGAAATTCATACAAATTATATAACAAATCATTGTGTTTGTAAAATCATGAATTAAATGTGTCTTACAGAAAATAATAAAGAGTTGTTTATTTTCTCTAGAATGCAGATTGTACATATTATATACAGACTATATGGTTCTATGACATTGCACTATATAACAAATCATATTTTATTAAATTCATGATATCACATAATATTTCATCACACATACATATCATTATAAAAATATACTTCACAAACAAGTCTAAAGTCATTACTAAGATAATTTAAAAACAAGATTCCCAAAAAATCAATTAAATAAACTTATAATTAATATCAACCATTTTTTATATCAATGCCAATCTATTTTAGCAGATAAAAATGATTATCTTTATAGCACATTTATTTAGACTCATTTGTTCTGTGAAATGGAATTACACTCTTAGTGTTGCAAATTTGATAAGCTATAATCACCACATATACTTTTCACCACAGTTCAAAATTATTTTATAATATTTTAATAAAAAATACATTTATATATATTTGTTTTATGATTTTTTTTCTTTATTGATAACTAATTTTTATTAAATAATATTTATTCATAATTAATAAAAAATTGTTAATAAATAATTTAACTAAACTCTCTATATATTTAGTATTATCTTATATATAAAATCTGTACTTTCTCTATTGTCTGATTGGTGAATAAATGTTTGTATGATGATGTCACAACCACTATGTTTAATAATAATAACAAAGTAAGTAATCTGCCATTAAATAAAAAATGCTGAAAAAGTCAGTATGAGCACTCTTAAGTACAGAGATATAACATATATTTCACATTCAGTTGCAGAAACAGCTACAAATACTAAATCATAAGTTGACATTAAGGTGCTTTCATGATCTCTCAATACTCTAATATAAACCACTAAACATCACATGATCACTATCTCATACTAGCACATAATTGTTATTAAACAATTCAAAACAAAGCAAAACTCTCCATATAGTAGTGCCATCTTGTGCTAACAAGAACAATCAATGGATGCCATACTCATCCAGTATCCCCAGACTAGTTTCTGGCTTATGATGAAGGCCATAAGCCAGAAACTAGTCTGGGGGTATTGGATGCATAGGCACTAGATATGGTTTTTATGCACAAGCCTTCTGGCATCCATTGATTGCTCTTGTTAGCACAAGATGGCACTACTATATGGAGAGTTTTGCTTTGTTTTGAATTACTTTAATATAGTTCAGATGAATAACATATTTAGCAATGTTAACAAACTTTTATAATTTGGCAATGTTTAATAAAAGAACATATTTAGATTAAATTTTAAAAAAATTGTTAAAGCAATCAAGTAAAAAAATATTACAAAATCAGTGGGCATTTTGTATTCTAACATTAATAAATAGTAACTATTAATAAAGCTAAAATAACTGTTATGTTTAGTTGGACACTATCAGAAAAAAATATTGGGAGGGTTCTCCAATGAAAATCAAATGTAACAGGTATACTTAATATAAATTTTAATTTAGTTTATTAAAATTCAGAAATTTATTTGTATAATATTTAAACATTTTGTTTAATTCACAAAAAAAAAATCTTTAAAAAAATTATTAAATCAATCAATTATTACAAAAATGATAATCTCTTCCATAAAAAAAAAACACTAAAAAAAAATATGATTTTTTCTACAGAGGTATAGTAATTAAATCATTAATCAAATGTGATTGCTCTACATAAATTTATGCTTGAAATGTGATGTATAGTGACTGGGAAAAGTAAATGCTTTAGTTCCATATTTACATTTTGTTTTCATTAGCATATAATTGAAATCAAAATGCTGGTTTTTCAAGACAAATTTCTTACGTTTAATATATAATGTTTAATTTGCATTAAAATTACGAAGTTTTGATTAGCATACAATTGAAGTCAAAATGATGGTCTTCTGGCTGGCTACATTTCTCATGTTTAATATATAATATTAAAATCTTTTCTTTAATTTATATTAAATCTCAAAGAGAAATTGTTAAAGCAACCAATTAAAAAAACTACCAAGCTTTACATAGCCCAGCCGTAGTTTGGTATATATAAAAATATTTTGGAATAAACTCTACAATATTCAATATAAATCACTAAACATCACACGATCACTAGCTCTTATACTAGCACATAATTGTTAATAAACAATGCAAAACTCTCCATACAGTAGTGACATGCTGTGACAACCAGAGTAATCAATGGATGCCAAAAGGCTTGTGCATAAAATCCATATCTAGTGCCTACTCATCCAGTATCCTCAGACTACTTTTTGATTTGTGGCCTTCATCAGTTAGGAACTTTGGATCTGAGAGACTGCACATAGATCTTAGGATCTAATGCAACCCTCCAGCAGCCACCTTTTAACTTTACTTAACTACAAAACTATGAGAATAAAATTGAAAACACAATATTTTCAATCTAAGCTCAATAGCTTGTATAGTCATATAAGTCTAAGATCCAAGGCTCCTAACTGATGAAGGCCACAAGCCAGAAACTAGTGTGAGGATATTGGATGAGTAGGCACTAGATAGGGATTTTATGCACAAGCCTTCTGGCATCCATTGATTACTCTGGTTGAACACAGGATGGCACTACTGTATAGAGAGTTTTGCCTTGTTTATTAACAATTATGTGCTAGTTTAAGACATAGTGATCTCATGATGTTTAGTGGTTTAACACAAATTCTGCCTAATAAGATAGTGGTGGCTATGATTGTTAAAGAGCCAAAGACACCAAAATGTATTGGTGCTAAACTGAGTTCAGACCCATATGACTATATAAGCTATTGAGCTTAGATTGAAAATATTATTGTTTTCAATTTCATTTTCATAGTTTTGTAGATAAGTAGAGTTAAAAGGTGGGTGCTTGAGGGTTGCACTAGTTCCTAAGATCTGGATGCAGAGCTCTCAGACCCAAGGCTCCTAACTGATGAAGGCCACAAGCCAAAAACTAGTCTGAGGATATTGGATGAGTAGGCACTAGATAGAGATTTTATGCACAAGCCTTCTGGCATCCATTGATTACTCTGGTTGGCACAGGGTGACACTACTGTATGGAGAGTTTTGCCTTGTTTAATATTCAATATACCAATATAAAAAATAAATAATAGCTATAGGCAACTTATGGCAATGTAAACCATTTTAAGTAGCATATATATATATAAAACAAAATAAATGTCCGCTAATATCAATAATACAATAACAAAACTTAAATATATTCCAAACAATGGTAAACAATTTAGAATACAATATAAATAAAAACTCAATAAAAACTCATAAAGAAATATTTTCGATTATATTCATAATCATTTTCAACTCAACTTTCAAAATGGAATCATCCCATTTTGAAAGTTGAGTTGAAAATGATTATGAATATAATCAAAAATATTTCTTTATGAGTTTTTATTGAGTTTTTATTTATATTGTATTATAAATTGTTTACCGTTGTCTGGAATATATTTAAGTTTTGTTATATATATATAGTAATAGTTCTTAAAAAAATTGTATTATAGATTGATGCTATTTGTTCTAGGTAACATTTTAATTCTCTCTATTTTTTCTTTATGATTAAGCTTTGTTTTGCATTATATCGAAGGTAGATAACATGCTGAAATTCAATTTTATTTATAAACCTATAATAGTAATAATAACAAGTCAGATGTCACATGACTGTAAAAATTTCCAGATTGATAGAGAGAATCATTGAAATAGTGATTTTAAACCAGATATCTCATTCAGATGAAAAAGGACTTTTTTGTTCATTTTGAATTTTGTATCCTCAAATATAACTAATTTTGTCTTGCATTGGTGGTCGAGAGGTCAGCGCGACTGCCTTGCATTTGCAGGCAGTTGCCCGGGTTGCGGGTTCGCATCCTGGCTAATGCTATGACACTTAAAAAAAAATATATAACTAATTTCAAAATAATATAAAAACTGATCTGCATTTCTGCCATCTGGAAATTATTCAACAACCTCAGAGAATCCATCCCCACCCTCATTTAATAGAAGCAAAAGCAGAGCGAACAACATTTTGATGCTGATCACAGATGAACGAATGATATGTTTGATTTTCATAAAGTATTTTTAATTCAAAATTATTTTATTTTTCTTTGAAAAGATTGAATCGAATCAAATAAAAACCAAGATGAATTATTTATTGCAAAAATATTATTTAAAAACATTTAAAGCTGCAATTTCAAAATCTGTAAGCATTAATTTCTGTGAAGCCTGGGGTAGTAAATTCATACTTGCATGTAATAATTTAAAATAAATTTATTGAAATTTTCCAGAAAGTAAAGCTAAAACACAAGACCATGCAGTGTATGTATATCTATCTATCTATCTATCTATCTATCTATCTATCTATCTATCTATCTATCTATCTATCTATCTATCTCTCTCTCTCTCTCTCTCTCTCTCTCTCTCTCTCTCTCTCTCTCTCTCTCTCTCTCTCTCTCTCTCTCTCTCTCTCTCTCTCTATCTATCTATCTATCTATCTATGTATATATATATATATATATATATATTGTAAGGATATATTAATCTGACCACACAAATCATCCCATATGCTAATATTAAAGACTTAACCTACCAACATAATCTTTAAAATATTATTAATTATATATTAATCAATTTTGTATAAAATTGTCAATTAAAGTTATACCCTTGACAATACTGACATATATATATATATTATAACGATCCGAAGAAAAAAGTGCTTAAAGTCATCTGCACTACAGGGCGCCATCTAGGTATTTGAACCTAGAAAAATTTATATAGTAGGTAGATACGTAAGTTAAAAAAATATTTATTTTATATTGATTGTTTCCAATCGTTAGCCCATTGTCACTAGCTCAGGGAGTAGCAGAGATTTATATTTATAATAAATTCTTATCTAAGAATATATAAAAAAAAATAAAATAAGCCACTGCCAGTAATTAACACACAAACATTTATTTACGCACATATATAAAATTTAGCATTATTTTAAAATAACTTTTACTTTGGATTTTAACTTGATTTTAGAATTTAAGTTTACATTTTAATTTTTTATAAGTTCGCACACATGGGTTTATGAAAGTTTGTTTTATACTGTTGAGTATAGATTGGTTATTCTAGATTACACGGTTAAAAACATTTCAAAATAAACATAATTAACCGATAACGAACCCATGCAAGCGTCTAAAACCAACCTAAATTTAATGCATTTTTATTTAGAGTGTCAAGTATGAATAGACTACATAGATTTGCATTTGAAAAGAAAATATTCAATCCTTGTTTAACCTTAGGCCAAAAGTTCGCAGTCAAACCAAACTTCAATCCATCTGATATATCGATGTGTTCAATGTAATATGAATACGGCAGCACAATTAGGTTAAGAGAAGAAACTGCTTCTCATCAGATAGGAATATTACATCTATCTGATGATAAGAGCAATAAAAAAAAACTCCATAGAAAGGAACTGTGGTCTCCATCTTATAATTCCTGCCATAGGCAAAACGAGTGTGTGCGGCATATAATAGCAATTCTGCCCATAGCGAATCTCATACTACATCTACTAATTACACCAATATATCCAATCCATTGACCTAATTCAACTACGAAATGAATAACCCAAGATTATCCTCCCCTAATATAACTTTACAAATCTATATAGCCATTCATGCCCGACTTAAGTTTAATATTTATATAGTTTAATTTATCGAAAAACAGAAATCATAATAAAAACTTAAAAGAACAAAAAAAATAAATAAATGGAAATGATTTTACAAGAGAAATACATCAAATAAAATTATACCTAATTAATAAATAATTTAGTTTGGTCAGATAGGAATCTATTTCTATTTTTCTTTTTTTAAATACGGAACAAGTTTAGAAGTAAAGTTGTTATTGTTTAGAAATGTTCATTAATTATATATATTTAAAGCTGAGAGTTCAAAAAGTTCTTACGATTTTAAAACGTTCCTTTTATCCGTTGCTTGCCATTTGAACATGAATTCCCATGCCGTCCTAAAAAGATTGTTTGAGTTAGCCGTTGGTTTTTTATTTATTCAGAGGTCTTTTAGTTTAGCTGGTCCTCAATGTAGAAAACAATGTCTTTTTTTTTTTTTAACAAAACTGAAGGGATTGAAGAGTGTGTCTTTTCAATCCCTTCTCCTTCAACTCCGCACTAACACATATAGTCACATCGTAATAACTAACTAATAATTTCCAAACCTTTCCTTTTATATTAATTTTAAGGAATCAATTGACATTACGTCATCAATGATGATGATCCTTCCATTGAGGTCCCATTTTCCCGATGGATTTCTTTCATTGGCCATTCTGTTCCTATTGTTTTTCCTCTCCTATCTGACAGTTGCTTATACATTTGAAATCCCAAAGGCTAGTTCACTTTAACTAATTAAAACAATCATTTCCATTTTCTGATTACTTAATGTGTTTTCCAAAATTAAAGATATATTTTTATCTCTAAATCTTTTTAAGTTTTTGTTTTTAAAATACCTTTTCTATTTTTAATAAAGTTTTATTTTAATAATTTTTTTTCATCTGTGCGATTTTATATATATGAGTTTAGTATAGAATTTTAATTTTCAATTTTTAATTCTTAAAAAGGAATTTTTATTTGCGAACTTTTATTCTTTTCATGTTTACTAATAAAAAGCAATGTAACGTACATATGTGCCCGTTACAATATATATATATATATATATATATGTACAAAACCTATAACCGCAAGCAAGTAAAAATCTCAAAAAACAAAAGAAAGAAATCATTAATGTTAAATTTATTTATTTATTAATCCAGCAGAAAATTCTATAAATGATGAAATGATGTCAACAAAGAAATAAAAGCCTGATCTCGAAATTCATATCTCAATCAGTGAAAGACAATATAGCACAACTTTGTACTAGGTCTTTAAAAAAATTTTTTTTTTTAATTTTAAAATTAAGTTAGTTATCATCTTAACTGTCCTCAATCATAGGGCTCACAAACCACCACAACTGCAACTTGAAACAGTCAGTTAAGGAACCAACTACTGATTTTCTTAAAGCTTATATTTTAATCCAAGTTATAAGCTAGAAAACAACAAATCATGCATGGCTAGGAAGCAAGAAACATTGTGGAGATGGAGTTGTTAATCATGCAAATATGATTCCAGATACATTTATTATTTCAAATTAACATCATTATGATCACAATTGTAAAAAGGTGAACAATTTGTTATAATCAAACAAAGGAATTCTCTCAGTACAGGAAAGATAGTTATAAAAGAGCCTGAGTCAAAACACAAAGATCCAGATGGTGAATGAAGATTATCCAATGAACTACCATATAAATTATACAAAGCAACTTTCCTAAAGACAAAGATACTCAGACATTTCACAATATGAACTACAAGACTTTGAACTATGGCTAGACTACACTGGATTAATTTCTCAAATTATACTTTTATAATCTTTTTTATTCTTATTTTGCTTGTCTTATTGATTTTTTTTTTTTGGAAATATAGAATCAATCCATCCAACCATCAATTATTCCAGAGAAAAGGGAAATCATCAATTCTATTTTTTCCATTTAATAATAAAATTTAGGCGCAGCTTCATAAACTTGCTTGCCAATTGATACATTAGTCTACAGACATAAAAAGTGAGACTTTATTCTTATTCAATATTAAGTGCTTACACTTTGACAGTTACAAATATCTCTTATGTTTGATGTTTGTGTTCAATTAACTTAATTATTAATTATTTGTTATTTGAAATGAATGACTAAACCCTTGGATGATTGTTGTGTTCTATTATAGATTTATATGACATTAGAATAAGAGGGGGTTCAGAATATAGGAGGAACCATTAACAAATTCTAAAATATGGATAGATGAATAGAAAGGAATGAGCAACTGATATTAGAAATTTTAGTTAGCAGAGTATTTGTTAAAATATAGATTTTTTTTAATATTGTATTTATGTAAAGTTGAAATTATTAAATTAGAATGGTGAATGACAATCCTTCATCAGAATCAAAGGTATGGGTTAGTAAATAATAAATGAACACAAATGAAGAATGATCATGCCTACACAATTATTAAATTAATCAAAGCATGTTATTTTTGTTATAAAACAATCACATATGGAAGTCATCATCAAAATTAATTTATTAAATATTAAATTAAATTAGTTGTCTGTCATTTGATTTTTATATTTTACAATAAATCACCCTATACACATATTCACTACACACATAAGATATGGAATAAATATATCTTGAAATAGAGTATGTGCACATTCTTCCTGAGTTTGAACTCTGTGGCATAATGAGGATCAAGAAGAGGTGAAGTAAGAGAAATTATGTAAATGTAAATTCCATCCCACTCAATCAGTAATTATCATAGAATCATTTCATAAATCCCATTATAAATCATCAGATAACTGACCTGCCCTATCAGGTTTAATATCATACCTTGAAGACTAAATGGGTGGCTGCAGTTAGATACACTTTTCCTAGAGGAAATGATCATCTCATTACATATGCATCCCAAATCTGTGGTGCTCTTAAATAAGAGGATGGCAGCATATATTCCACCCCATTACAGTATATACTTATATAAATAGTACATATTAGAAAATAAAATGCAGACACTATTCAAATATCCTATCACTATTGGTTTCTAATATTTTCACAGTTCTTGATTTGCAAATATATTTCTGTTATAGCTTAAATACCAGAATCATATAAAGCATATTGTAAACATTGTTTAAGAAATTCAAAATTAATATTTGTGATTGCCATTATATTATTATAATAGCCAAAGTATTTTTTTTTAATTTTTGGCAAATATAATTTTGCACCTTCAAAAAAATATTGACAAACTTCTGCTACTATTTTATCTTGGTTGGGTTATTTCATTTGTCCTGGAATTTGACTGTATTTGTTCTAAAGGTTATTTAAAAATCTGATTTCTCTTGAATACATAATTTATTTGCATTTGTAAGTTTGATTTCCTTGTTAATGTATGGATAATTTGTTTAAAAGTTATTCTATGTTGTATATATTTTTAACATTTAAATAAATGTGTTTTAGTTCAAGGATTTATTGTTTCACTTTGAAATTCATTTGTTCCTTTTCTCATATTTGGCCATATTTATTTTTTATTATTATCCAAAATTTCAAACTATAATCTATTAATTGTGAATGCAAGAAAAATAATATAATGCTTTATTGCTCGGACTTTCTAAAAAATTCGAAAAACAGAAGGGATATCTGGATTCTGATCTATTAATCTTGAGATTCAGAGCCTGTCATCAGTACGATACTGCACTAAAGTATGCAGGGTATTAATCATAATTATTGTTTTTCATTTATGCTATTATTGATTTAAAAGCAAATTGTAAAACTGATATGGGTTCTATGATATATACTGTCACAATTTGTAAAAAATAAAATAATATGTTAGCCAATACAAAAGTTTATGTTTGAAATTAATTTGATTTTTTAAAAAAAATTAGAACTATAACTTTTATTATACTATGTTTACATAAAGAACGAAAAACTTAAAAAAAAACCAATGAGGATTGGTTGAGTTATTATTGAGATGTGACATTACGTCATCTGAGTGCAAATATAATTGTAGTGTTTACTCGTCTCAGATAGACATTACGGTGACATATTTTGTAAAAATTGTATTAAGAGTTAGAAGTAAAGTTTAATAAATCTTTTTGTTTATAAATAGATTAGACAAAACTTTATTAATATAAATTTACGTAGCAATTTATACATATATAATGTTCAGATTAGTATGCAAATTTTATATTTTCATTTTTTTTATATCTAAATTTATTTTACATGCGTTTTTAATTATGAGTGGTAATATTCTTTATTTAAAATATTTTGATTGGTGCTTAAAACATTTTAAAACTAAATATTTAAGGTAAAGATAAAAATTTAATAAATAAACTCAATAAATTTTTTTCAACAATGCTTCCACTTTATGAGGTTTATAAAGGTTCCATTATCGATTCTCAATTGAGAAAAATACATTTTAAAAGAAAAAAAAATTCGTTTAATCAATTGGGTGCTCCAAACATCACGTGATCCCCTATTTCCATTCTTATTATTATTAATAAAGTAAATAATTGTAAATACAGACATTTTATAATATGTTAATTTTTATTTAGAATTTTATGGCATAAATGGAATTGCCACTTTAAATAATTTATTGTCGATATTAATAAAGTTGAACATAAAATTAATTGAAAAATTAAAGATTTTAATGACATCTAACTTAATCCCCCCCACTCAATAGTTTTAAAATATTTTAAATATCACAAATAATTTAACAAATTACACACCTATTACAGATGTACGTCAAGCTGATATTAAAACAGAAATAATTACAATCTCAAATTATTTATATTTAAAATCTATACATGAAAGCTTTTGCAAATATGCAGTTTCTTTATCAACTCTTATCAAATGTGATTCAAAGATGTTGCTTGCGTTTTGGCTCACTGCATTCAAACATAAATTTTATTAAAATAAAACTGAAAAACTAAAAAAAAAACAAATGAACAGTTCAATCATTACATATAGTTGTATGCATCTTTATGCAAATCAAATTTTTAGAATGTCTGAATATGTTAAATTTAGAATTCATGTTATATATATCAAAACTTTTTTCCCACATAAAGGTATATTTAGAGTATTATGGAATTGTGTGTAATTTCTCAAATTTATTTAAGAATGTGTGTACGATGAAGTATTGCCATTTGAAAAGGCCTAAGTATGATTGTGTATTAAGTTTTTTAATAGTTTGGTCAATACTATTAAAACGTGCTATAGCGAAACCAAAAGATATTGCGACAAAAAAATTCATAAAAATTTATATATAAGTTCTAGTAAAATAGAGGGTTAATGATAAATATAATAGTTCTTTTTATAATATTAATTGGTATCATTTTTCTACATTGCATGATATTTATGCATGCTGAATGTGTATGTATGTGTTCTGTATTATATATATAAACACACTCAAACTTCATGAATACTTTACTCATATGATGTTTATTTAAAATGAATGACTTTTTTTTTAAAAAAACTAAGTCAATGTAATTCGATATTAATTTTTTCTTTTCATAGACCACCATTTTTTTTCAATTATAATGAAAATGTTGAATATATTTATAAGTTTGATAAACACGCGTGAGTTCTTATTTCAATTTTAAGCCACTAGAGGCAGCATTACTGTTGGATTATGATTTTAAAGCTTCAAATTCTCAATTAATCTGGAGAGCATGACCTATACTATCATTTTAATCTGCTTTTATTTTCAGATATATTAGTAATTTCAATTCAAAGCAGAACTGTCTTTTTTTTTTTTTAATATTTTTTCGCTTGTATTTTTAATTTTCTATATTTTCTATTAAATAAGATAAATTATAGTAGGCAGACTTTAACATCCATTACAGGAGGCAAGTGTACTCTAAGCAGAAATAACATTATAAATTAATATGATGTTTAGCGGTTAAAACTGAAAGTGTTTGTATTGTCCCTGAATGTCACAAGTGACGTGATTTGTATAAATAAAGTTTTTTTTTTTAAAAAAAAAACAAAATATCTAATATAAAAAATAATTTTAATTATAAAAGAGCATACTTTTGTCAATGTTTTTATTCCCAGACTTCTATTTTTATATTTATTGTTTTTTTTTTAAATTAAATATATATATATTTCTTTTTTCCTCCTCCTTCTTATTAGTATTGATATTTTATCTAAAATGTACGAGGGGATGAAAAAGAGATTGAAAATCTTAGATATTTTACGATTTAAAACATTTTTATTTCCTTGCGCACAATAAAAACAAAAACATAAGCGGCAATAAAAAAATCAATTATATATATAGTATAATAATTTTATTAAAATTTTAATAATAAGACTTTCAATTAAGTGTTTACATAATTTATTATGTATTTATAAATTTTTCATAAATAAAAGACAAGATTTTATTGGAAACATTTCAATTTTATAATACGATTAAATGCTGAACTATATCCTGTATTTACATTACACAGGTAAGCTAAATTTTTAAAAATCTTTTAAGATGAAAAATGTCTATAATGTTATAAATAATAAAAGGATATAAAATCGTTATTTCCATAAGATATGCGTAAACCATGTTATGCGCACAACTTTTAGTAATCAAATCAAACATGTAATACATTAGACTATTATTTCCATCATCTAATATTACTTGTTAAATGTGTTTAGAAAAATTCAAACTTTATTCAAACTTTTTAAAATATGATTTTTTTTCTGTAGTACAGGCTTTTTACCTGTACTTATATATGTAATATATAGGGAGTTTGAACTCAGACCGTTAGTAATAGGCGGACGCTCTAGCAACCATAGCAATCGTGCGGGGCGGTTAATATATAATGCAATATTTGAGAGGTATTTATTACTCTTTTATTTTCGAATATTGCTGGCATGATTAGTGACAGTACTTGCATGGAGATTGAACCTGGTCAACTTGTGCACTATTGCCAATAGCTGAAAATATTTTCAAGTTTAAATAAAGTTTGAATTTTTTTACACATATAACAATTATTATTATTTTTTTTTATATGTCAAAGCGTCAGCCGAGAGCGAATCCCAGGACAACTGCTTGTAAGGCAGCTGTGCTAACCACTCGGCCACCAACGCTTGACATATAACAATTATTAGATGTTAGAAATAGTCCAACATATAATTTCTACTAAAATACCTTATTATAAACTTTCAGATAAATATATTTACCTTTTTTTTTTTTTCAATAAAAAAAAAATCTACATTTTAAAACATAGAGACATAGCTAACTAAGTGGGAAAAAAATCTTTCTTTGTAAATTAATAGATAAAAATGACGAGGAGCTACAAAAAATAAACTTTGAAAAAGAAGAAAAAAGCTAAATAGCAAACATTTTTTTTCTTTTATGTAATAACTTTCTTAGTAATTATAATACATTAAATATACACATCTTTTTATACAATTATATACATATAAATTTCGATTTACATATCACTATATTTATAAAATCTTCTGTCCATTATTCTCTCTCAAAGTTTCACAAGATCGTTAATTTTAAAAACAACCGATCTTATTTTTGCAAATTACCATTTTCATAAATCCTACAAAGAAGAACCAATTTTTAACCAAATTTCTTTCAATAATTTTTGGGGAAGTATTTTAACTATACAAATTATATAAAACAGAGTTACAGTATCTGACAGAGAAGACTTATCAGCAGAAAAAACAATGGCGATATACGTATGCTGTTCATTTTAATGATAATAAAAATATACTACTAATTATCTATAAAGAACTTGAACTCATATTTTCAAACTTCCCACAGTTATTCAATCCATCTTATACCACTGATACATATGACCACATACATGTGAGAAAGAGAAACGATCTCCAATATACATATTTTGTGATGAACCAGCACTCATCAGTTGATCAAAATTACCATCTCCAACACTCATATAATCATTACTCAATTTATATTAAGATAGCAAATCTCCCAACCCTAATGGACAAATTCCATTTCTACCACTCTCCAATTCTTCAGCTAGCCATATCATTGAAAATCTGAGGATGAAATTCCCAAAGCAGTTGATAATGCCAATATTATTATCATGCTCTTGTTGGTCTTAAGTCAATTTAACCCCTCACACATAGGACCTTAATATGTCCATTTAATTATACAGAATGCAAGCTATATAGGTCATGTGATTTATAATTGTTTTCATTAATATTATAATTTGGCTGTTAAAGCTTTGGCTATATTAAATTGCTAAACCTATTAATATATGGGGTAACTGGCTTTAGTTCAGGACCATATAGCTTCTTCAGATGAAGAGCTGAATTTGAAGACATACAGATATCTGAAAATTTTAGATCTTCTTTTTAATAGTTAAATATTAGATAAATGCTTAGCTTGAGTTAGTATTCTGAATCTAATGCCCTAGCTCCTCACTGAAGAGCCATAGCTTGAAACTGGTCTGGGGATGGTGACAATATCAGATAAAGAGTTCAAGTGCTTTCTCTTGGTGGCAGTTATCATAAAAAAAAAACTTGTTTAGAGCTATTCACGCATCCTTTATTTATTATATATGCATGGGTGTGTTGAAAAGTACTGTATGCTTGCAGTTCAATAAATAATGTGTTCTATTGTAATCAGAGCTTTTCAACAAAACTTGAGCTATTATATATAATGTGCAATGTACCTGGGGGGTATTTGGAACAAAGAATAGTAGATATTGCAGATCCATTGTAACTTACAGAAACAATAACTTTATTATTAGAAAAAGTTTGTATATACAAATAAATACATAATGATATGAATAAAGTATAAAATAAAATGTAGCACATACTGAAATTAATTTCAAGTAAAATTTTTAATATGTCATAAATAAATAGCAAAAATCAATAAAAAATATTATTGTTTAACTGAATATTTAAATGAGTTTTGCTTTGCTTTATAATGATGTTCTTAAATACAGATTTAGTTCAAATACAACATTATTTTAAGCAGAAGGTTAAGCAGAAGATGAAGCCGAGTTTAAAAATTCATACAATTTGTCAAGGACTTGGAATGTTTATAAAACATAAAGCTACGATAAAAGTATTAATTATAAATATTGTGCAGAAAATTATAAAGAAGATCAAAGTATTCACATATTAGTTAATTGATGACGTAATTAAAATAGTGAAATATACTTTTTAATAATGATAGAAGATTAATTATTAATTCGTTAGAATTAGTTTTGAGACAAGGGCTTGTTTAATAATTTGTTTGGAATATCGTTTTATGAGAAGCAGAATCCGGGAACAATTTTAAAAAAAGAAGCCAGGGGAGGTGGTTTTGACGGATAATAAAAGCGATACATTGAAAGAATAAAGTTATCAATGTAAAAATGTTGAAAAGACTAAGTAAACAAAAAAAAATATTATTTATTATGAAAGTTAAGAGGAGAAAGAAAAAGTCAGACAAATACTTTGAGCTAAATTATAAAGATATATTGAAAAGGATTCTGGAGACAAAAACAAAAATAAACATCACATGATCACCATTTTTTATGCTTGCTCATAACTGTTATTAAAATAGGAAACATTCTCTATATGTATTGCCACTCAGTGCAACCAGAGTAATCAGTGGATGCCAGAAGGCTTGTGCATAAAATTCCCATCTAGTGCCTACTCATTCAATATCCCCAGACTAGTTTCTGGCTTGTGGCCTTCATCAGTGAGGAGCAGGCAGTAGATGGGGATTTTATGCACAAGCCTTCTGGCTTCCATTGATTACTCTGACTTGCACTTAATGACAATACACATTGAGAGTTTGGCACTAGATGGGGATTTTGTGACAAGCCTTCTAGCACCAATTGATTGGTCTGGCTTGCACTGAATAGTATGAAGAGTTTTTCCTGTTTTAAAAATAAAAATAATTATAATCTTAAAAAAAAAGTAGTTATAAGTATTTTAAAAACAAGGAATAAAAAGCTCTATGGAAGATAACAAATGATGACGAATGTAAGTATAATTTAGACTTATATCTCATAAACAATTATATTATAATTCAAAATGTAACAAACTTTTCTTAAACCACTGTTATTTATAAATATATGCTCACACACTAACGTAAAGCTACTACTAACTATATTTACTGAAGTTTAGCACTTTTAAGGGCAATGTATGACCCATATTTACAGCATGCTATAAATATGAGGCTATACGACTTCCTCAAATGTGCTAAGATTTAGTAAATATGCAGTTATTATTAGTTTTTCTTACAATAGTGCCTAAATGCATATATTAATAAAACAATTATATTGTTTTATCAATTTTAATTAGTTAGATATTTTTTTTATTCGTCATATAGCAGAAACAAAATCAAATTAATAGAAAATACAAAGTATCTTATAGAATGTGTTCGTGGTTAATTTTAACAGTACTTTTATATATATGGAAGAATGTTGATATAATTGGGCCGATAGCATCTCTGCATGTGAGCAATTTAAAATTAATACTTTTTCCTTTAGATGTTGAGATTAGATGATTACCATATTTAGAAATCATTGAAAGATAAATGAAGTATAAAAATGTGGGTGGGAAGGGGGATATCATTTGAGCTCTAAGAAAACAAAAAAATTTGCAAAAAAAAAAATCAATTTTGAGTTACTAACAATAATCATGATAAAATGATAAACACCACAAATAAATTCTATAATAAAATAAGAAACCCTCACTCTCTCCAACAAGAGGAACCTAAAAATGAATAAGCCTACCTTATATTTTTAAAATTGCACATAAATTAAAATAATATATGTAAAGACAGATTTAATATAAGCTTTCAAACCCCTCCATTACTTAACCAATTAATCAACAACTCTAAAGATACTTATACTAAATGAATTGGCATATCAAATTGTCTACAAAATTAACCACCGCCAATCAGCCTGAACTGCTGCATATTATGGGTAGTCAAGGGATAACCTGTCAATGAGACTTGTCCAGCATAGAAATTTATATAATAGAGACCTATGAGATAAAAAACACACATTAATATTTACAGATCATAAGCAAAGAAAACAGCAACAGATTTAAGCTAACAAAAGCAGAAATAGTGTGCACAGAGAAAGAGAGAGGATACTGAAAGCAGTAGATCAAAGAAGAATGTGCAATAGCTAGTGACCATTTTTCTATCAACATGGGTGATTTGAACAAATCTAAATTTGAATTTAAATTTGATTACATTGAATAGCTTATTAGATAATAATTAAATATTGATATAAAGAAGTTGTAATCACAGTATTATACATCATGAATATTATATAGTGAATATTCTGGAAGCATGCTAGTCAATAATATAGCTGAATATTAAAAAAACAACAAATTTTTCTGTGAGTATATTCATTAATTACCAGATATAACAATAAGCTTGTTTATATACATAAAAATACCCCAGTAAATACAATTTTAATGTAATATATGCATGGTGTAGCCTTGTTTATGTGACTGGAAAAATGATAGAAAAACGTCATTTCAAACTGTCCTGTGGAAGTAATCCCCAAACACTAAAATATTATACTGAAAATTTTGAAATTGGAAGAGATCTATTCGTATGATTTTCAAAAATTGGCTTAATATCATATAATACATTTAACATTACTATAATGTAAATAAGCTAATGATTTTAAGATGGCTGCTGATTTAACCCCTTTTTTGCTGATTATTTTATTGGCTGAGTGAGGTAAAAGTCTAAACTTTTAATTGGTCAATTCACAAACTCAAGCATCAAAATATATTCATCTTTTAATATTATACTTACTTTAGTTTTGTTTGTAAAAAGTATATTAATAATTTGTCAGATTATGAAAGTGAACAAAAGTTTTTTCAAAAATAATTTTTTATTTATAATTATAAAAATATTCAATAGCAGAAAATCTAAAATGAATGTTACTCACCAACCAAAAAGTTTTGGTGACATCAGTGATTTCTTTTCCAATTTTACATTGTGGAAAAAGTAAATAATTTTTGTTAAAGTCTTAACTATTTTTCTAAAATAATTTTATTTTTAGCATATTTTATCAAAATAATTTATAATTTGTCAAAAAATACTTTTAAAATGGTCTAAAACATTCATTGATCATTTTCGAAATGAAACAAAAGAAATCGTAACTCTTCAGTTATTGACAACCATTTTCTTTGTTGTCAAAATTTAACAGCCAATCAGATTCAAGAAAAGACCACCTACTTCTTTTGTTACCCTTCCGATGTCAGTTTTATTGATTTTTTACTTGTAAAATAATTCAAGAGAGGGTAGCATCTTACAGAACTTTTTATAATTTTTCAAATGATGGTAAAATCTTAACCGTAGCATTAAAAATGATGGGATTTGAAAGGCCGGAAGCTGACATCAAATCGTCACATTTTTAGTCATGATTAGCAAAAAGGTGGTTAAAATTAAGATTAGTGATATTGAGTTTATTTAGTTCAAAGTATAAAGGACAATTATTGATTTGAAAATAGCTTTATATGAAAATACCGATTGCTTAGGTTAAGTATGAATATTTTTTAATACAATTAAAAACTTCAAAAGCTAATATAATACAATAATAAATTGTTATATTAATAATTTGAAGAAACTAATTCTTTGTTTTTGACTTGGCTGTTATTAAATATTTATTACTTGCAGTTTTCTGATTTCACAACAGTTTATCTTACATACATGATGTGAACTTATATGACAAGGTAAAAAAAAAAACAACAACTGATAGTTAATCACCTATTCGTTTAGTTGTGGAATAATTTTTTAAGTAAACAAAACTAGACTAAATATGTCTAAAAAAAATTATTTTAGAGAATATTTGTATGTAAAATTTTAAATAATAATTAATTTCGTATTTCATTTGTTAGCAATCGAAATCAATAAATTGCATCTGAATTTAAAATCTCACAAGATATTATCATCAGTGATGGATATTTTGATTGCAATGCTTAGATACATAAACTTGCCGTTAAGCAGAAATGCATTTTCATTATATGCATATATATAAACACACACCATATATTCATGATGATCACAAGTAAAGAATTTTTAGAGCTCTGAAAATAAACATCAGTATAATAAAATGCAGTCAAACTTAATGTGAATTCCATTCAGCAATGTTACTGGTTTATTGGGGTGGGGGTGGGGGAATGGGAATTAAAAAAACTCCAAAAAATGCATTCATTTTATTATATATTTTGGTACACGTCTATACATAGTTCTATGTGTTTTTCTGCTGAATGTTTTAAAAACTGCTTTTATTGGGATAAATGTACAGCAAAATGCATTAATTTGTTTCATATTTCATGGAATTCTATTATTAAATATTGTCATCATGAGAAGGTAACATTTTGATGTGCTGCCAAAACTAAAAAAGTCAAAAAAATTAAGATTGGGTCAATAAGATATCCATGATGAAGGTAATGCATGACGAACAATTTTTTTTTTTGTTAAAAACAGCTGCTGTGTTAATAATTCATCATAAGAAATTGTTATATGCTGTTTACTACTTATCGATTTCATGATAAAGTTTAACAACTAAAATATATGCCATTAAAATAAGAGTGATAACACTTAACTTTATAAAAGTTGGATTAATTATTTTTTTTCTTGCATATATCTATCAAACCAGCAGATCATTATGAAAATTTTCATGATATAATACAAGTATCTACTCTGACCATGATCTGGGATTTGAGTTTAAACCAAGTGAAACATGAATATTTTATTAGCTCACAAAAAGCCATAATATTTTCTATGATCTAAATCATAACTAATTTTGCCAACCATTTCACTATTGATCAGTAAATAAGCATTTAGCTTTTACATTAAAGGTAATAATACTACTATATATTGAAAGAAAACTTTGAAAATATTAAATTATGGGGCATTAATGCATATTATTAAAACAACTAATAATGTATTAACACTATATGATAGCAGTATTGCTTTGAATTTGCTATATTTTAGTGATGAAGTTATTATAGTTATTTCACCATTAATAAAAAATAAAGATACCAGGTTCACCTAACTTTTTATAAATTATGACTAAATGTTTGAGAAAATGTTCATTTTAAATTTCATTCAAATTTTTAATAGATTTTATTGGGTGAACTTTGAATATCTCTTTTTGAGATTTTTTTTCTTTCTCTTTATATATGTATATATAGTCAAATACAGGGCAATTTTACTTATTTAGAAGAATCAAATACACATATAATAGAAACCATTGCTAATATTAAAAGAAAGAGTGGCTTTAGTTTTCATCAATGGTGGCAGGTTCCTAATCACTGGGGCATTGCAGCACCCCCAGAAAACAATTAATTATTAAATTTGTGCTTGAAAATATCAATACTATAACAATCATTCAATATTTTGCATAAATATGATATAAATATAACTAATTAAAACATTTATATATATAACTATTTTAAGAGATGCTTGGGATTCTATTGAACGATGCCTCTAATTATGGCAATACCAGAAGATCACATTCTGTTAATTTTAGCAAGTTCCATCAAGATTCATTTGCTTTTATCGATGTGCGACACTAGCGCCATTGGAAACTGCTTGCTGGTGCAGCATTAACGTTTCTTTGAGCTAGTTAAGTTTATTCTGGTTTCTCTTCAGAGCAAATAAATTTTTATTGTTATTATTTAGAATAAAAATAATAAAATATTGTTGTTTTTTTTGTAATTATTATTTATAAATTAACATATAAATAAATATTTATTACAGTTATATAGAACAAAATGATATAAGAAATATTATGTCAAATATTTATCGTGACAATATATAAAAAAATTATATTTTCCCGATTGAAATTATGTGAAAAAATAGATAAAAAGTAAAGGTCTGTCTACTCCAGATATTATTCTGAAACATAAGTTAGTAAAATTAAAAAATGCATTAGATCTTTTAACACCGATTAGTATGGTTATGTGATTGCGAAATTAGAAATACTGTTTTGTTTTTGTTTCTCATTTTTTGGCGGCGATACTGTAATAAACATCTCTGCTTAAAAATTTCATGGACCGTCACTGGTTTTCATTCTAAGCCTTAACATTCTATAGGATCTAGTATTCAAATTTTTGGTAGAAAAACAATTTTTCTCGTCTAATTGCAGTCTTAGATGTGTATCAAATTTTAAAAGTTATTTAAACGGAATTGTATGTGAGATGGATGGATGTGGAGAAGAGATGCTAAAGATCGGAGAAGATGGATTGAACTTAGAGAGACCTTCATCCTGCAGTGGATTGATAATGGTTGATGATGATGATAGCAGTCTGCCATTACTTTGTAATCTTTATTATATACATATATATTAGATATACTTGAAACTTCTATATTATGATATATATTTATGTATGTATTTTTCATTTAAGAATATTAGGATATTGACTTTTTTCCCCGACATTATTATCTGTTAGAAAACTCGGAAGGGTTTTATTAGCAAGTTTCTTTGTATTCTAATCTTTAACAGCTGCTAAATATTTTGTAATCTTTTTGTAGATTTCTTTCAAATCTACTTTTGACTAATAATGTAAGAAGATATATTTTGAAAATCCAAAAAAAAAAAAGTACTATAAGAATACTTAGACAATTTAGAACGGATTAAAATATGGAATATAAACTTTTTAGTATCAATATTATTTTTGTAAATAATAATAAGCATCCACTTATCAAAGAGTATTGTCATCCTAGCTCCAAAAAGAAAAAACAAAAAGAGAAAAGAGAGAGGGAAAAAAACTGTTCCAGAAATGAATTTTGCCAGTTTATGAAGCACGTACTCATATAGAACATGTTGGTATATTTTTCTGTTTATTTGAAATTTTGTAATGTCGTGTTTTAATTTCTTCAGCAGAAAACCTTTTCTGAAATATATTAATACTATGACTAATAAAAGCTCTAGAATATATTCTCTTCTCTGCCATACCTTCCCAATAAAAACAATTAACTTGACACTTCTTTAGAATATCTTTGAGGTAATTCTTATAATACATTACCCACAAAACAACATGATCTCTAGTTCACCACAAAACACCCTTTTAGGAAATCTTGAATTGATCATTCATGTTACATATCCAATTCAACAAAGGTGTGGTTTTATAATAATGGACTTTATAGTATTACATCCAGTAATTTGAAAACACATTGAATGGTTTTATAGTTTTGCTATTATATTTTTTAAATTTTATGGAGATTCCTTAAATGAAAGTTCTTCAGTACTTTTTTATTATAATGATAGAATATAAAAACAAAAAATACTTAATTGTAATTATTAATTAGAGAAAATATAACTTACTATTAAAAATTTTTGGCTGAACGTTTTCGAGGAACCATGCCTCATACTCATAGCCTTCATGAAAAGTGTAATAAATATATGCAAATGTAAATATTCAAATAAGCTACTGTTACGTAGCCCATTTTTTCGAGATCTCGAAGCATGTGTCCTTTCTGTTAATGGCATGGATGTCTCTATTAATATAGAATGCCTCCTTTATTTTTCTCCTGTAATCATTTGGCTCTGAACATAAAATAATGGGGTTGGCAGGTATGAAGTTGTGCCCAGATTGTTTACTATGTTCGAAAAATACAGAGGATGTGTTGCTGTTCGTTTGAGCTCTGTTGAATGTGTAACGATGTTGAGCCAATCTGGTATTAATTGTGGCTTTCGTTTCCCCATAATATGTAGCGTGGCATCCGGCTTGAGGGCAGGAAATAGAGTACACCACGTGTGGGGTGAGCGATCGGTCAATGTCTAAATCTCACTTCTGTATAAAAGATTGAGTAACATAACAGCTCTATGCAAGCTAACTTAGTTGCAATAATTTAATTTTCCTGTAATAAAATGTGTTATCTTTTAACTTGTTAAAGCAGCAGACCATCTGGAATTTATGTTGTACCGTAATATCTAAGCCCTCCTTTTATTTCTAAAACTATTAAGGTATTTAAATTGGTTTATATTCTCAAGTTGATAACTATCTAAAGTAAATGTTGTTGAGGATTTTTCTTCTGTGGCTGACTGTTAAAGAGTTTGACTTTTTGAACATTAATTAATAAGCCAAAGTCTTCATATGTTGCATTCAGAATATTATGTTATATATTCTGTAAATCATTTTTTTGAATTGGAAAAACCAGCATCATTATTGGCATACTGTGAACTCAGTATTTAAGATGAAGTTTTTTTTTTTAATTGATTTAAATTGCAAATTCTACCATCAAACCTATAATATATTTGGATCCCTGTTTCAGTACATCATCAACAATCAATTACAAAAAACAACTGTCATAAAAATTGGAACAGATGTTGGAGTAAATACACATTCTTGTTTAATATCAGTTTTCATTTCAAATGCCTCAGGTTTACCACTTTTAGTAATAACATTTTTTTTCATTTTATCATGTAGAAGCTCTATAATATGAATAATTTGTGGTGGACAGACTAATTTCAATCAATATCATAGTCCTGTCCTGTTACCTGAGTCACATGTCTTAACCAAATCAATAAAAATAATATGTAAATGAATCTTTTATAGCTGAAACTTTAGTTGCAATTTTTTTTTTTGATAATAGAAAGATATCTATAATGATTTTTGATTTTTTAAGATCACATTAAATCTTTAGTATCATTCATTTATGACTTGAATCAACATATTCTATAAAATTCTTGAAAGTAAAAATTCTCCATCAGGTTGCCACTCAGTGCAGGAAGTTTTGTGCATAAAATCTCTATCTAGTGCCTACTCATCCAATAAGCATAAAGAATGGTGATCATGTGATTCTTAAAAGTACTTTTGCTGTAGTGGTTAATAATGATATTGCATGTTGACTACTTCATTCTCCTTTACTCCATTTTTTAAAATTGGAACAACAAAATACCACAATTTAATCAGTCTATATATTTATAATAAATTTCATTACTTTTGAAGTTCTCATGTTATCAAAATCTTTTAAAACTTCTTCAATGTTTATTCATGACATGCAGACTTCTCATTTTTAAGATTACACATAGCTGTTTTGACTTCATTAAGCTGGACATATTTGTCCAAATTTAAATGGGAAGATGAAATGGATATATCATTGATATTTATCTTTTTGACTTTTGTCATTCTGCAAAAAAGTGATCAAAATAGTTCTTTCATCTGTCCTAAATATTGTTATCCTGTAAGAGAGTGCCACTGCTGAATTTAATATGATCGTGATACCATTTCTCAGTTTCATATATTGTTGTCAATGCATCTAAAAAGATTTAGAATCAGTCAATGTCTGTATCTTCTTTGTATATGTAATCCATCAATCATTTTAAGATTTTCTTGTCAGTTATTAAGCTTGCCTTCAGATCTCTATATTTATGATGAAATTTCACATGTAATTTCTTATTCTGCTTAGCAGAAAATATCATGTTTTCTTTTAATTAAATCAAAAATAATAAGATTATATCAGAAAACTATTTTTCTAAATATTAACTTCAAAATCAACTGTAATTCTTTATGTTTGTATTTTAAATTTACCTATATTCATTGAAAGCTCTATCAGAATATAGAAATGGTTTAGATTATTTTTCTGCTTGACCATAGTTAGATCAGTCAATGATTTCTTTTTCAGTTTAGATTTTTATGAACTTTTAGAATATTACATTCTTATTTTAACAATGTTGATATAACTACATTCATATACAGATATATGATTGTGTATTTATGATTTTGTGATATAAAGATTACCTCATCTGTTCATGTTCTTCAATGATTCAGATTCAAATCATGTAAAACATGGTAATTATTTTAGTTTGATGACAAAGCAAAGAAGAAAATACTTCCACAACTCTTAATTGTTTTGCTGATGAATAATACATTACTATTTTGAGAGTAACAAATACCGAAGAAGAGTTTGCTTTGAGTGGTATATTTAAAATAACTTTTATTTTTTATCCATCCATCTATCTATCTAGTTATATATTGATTGCCATATTTATACAATTATTCATCTACCAACTTATCTATCTATCTATCTATCTATCTATCTATCTATCTATCTATCTATCTATCTATCTATCTATCTATCTATCTATCTATCTATCTATCTATCTATCTATCTATCTATCTATCTATCTATCTATCTATCTATCTATCTATCTATCTATCTATCTATCTATCTATCTATCTATCTATCTATCTATCTATCTATCTATCTATCTATCTATCTATCTATCTATCTATCTATCTATCTATCTATCTATCTATCTATCTATCTATCTATCTATCTATCTATCTATCTATCTATCTATCTATCTATCTATCTATCTATCTATCTATCTATCTATCTATCTATCTATCTATCTATCTATCTATCTATCTATCTATCTATCTATCTATCTATCTATCTATCTATCTATCTATCTATCTATCTATCTATCTATCTATCTATCTATCTATCTATCTATCTATCTATCTATCTATCTATCTATCTATCTATCTGTCTGTCTGTCTGTCTGTCTGTCTGTCTGTCTGTCTGTCTGCCTATCAATCCATCAATCTATATTTATTTTTTATATGTTGCCTGCATGCCTATCTATTTATCCACATATATAATCATTCAGTTATCAATCTATCTTGATATTTATCCATCTATCTATGCACCTATTTACCTAGATAGCTACATACTAATCTCACAATAAACCCCTCCATTTATTTACAGATTCATCTTTTTATTTAGCTATTTATCCATTTATCTATCTACCTGTCTTTTTATTTAGCTATTCATCCATTTAACTATCTACCTATTTATTTATCATATTTTTTGTCTATGTATTTATCTAAATGTCTGTCTGTCTGATTATCTTTGTATCTGCTAACCAATCACCCACCTATCTATTTAACTACCTAGTCACCTACTTATCTATCTAACCATCTATCTGTATTACTTATCCATCTGTCTACCTAATCTACCAATATCTTTCTAACTATTTGTCTGCCTTCATATCTATTCTACTTTCTAAGTTATGAATCAATCTATCCAATCCCTATAAATCTTTCTTTCTATCTATTTACCTACTTATCTATGTCTATCTGTCTGCTTGCCTATTTGTATATCTGCCTATCTATACATGTAAAAGAGACGTGTGGTATGGTGGTAATATATAATATACCTATCTCCATACCTATATATTTGGTTAACATCTCTTGGGAATAAAAATCCTAAGCTTGATTAAAATTTTTAGCTAGAATGTAAAACTATCAATATTTAGCAATTGGAAAGTCTCGCAAATATTGTTTTTTTTTTTTTTACTACCATTTCATTATGAGAAAATATTGGAGAGGTCATTACCTTGCAATGAGTTATTTAAAAATTGAATTGGTTTTCTCCCACGTTAGGACACATGTAACAATTTTATTTATATGAATAAGAACTTTGACGTGTTCTACTTGAAAAATTGTTTGTATGCGAAAAAGTTTATGAAGCGAAATATCATTTCAGGTCTTTTAAGAGTGTTATAACATATATTTTTTTTAGCATTCATAGATGTCAGTAAATATTTTCTGTAGAACTTGCAATGTATTTCTTTTCAATATCACAAATCAACATATTAAATTTTGAAAACTCTTTACTAGATATTTATAATCAATAAATAAGTGAAATAATAAATAGATGAATTTGATTAAATAGAAAAGTAAAACTTATTTAAGACTTGATTTTTTACGTATTTAACAGCTTTGAAACCTTTTTTTTTTTTTTTTTAGCTTAGTTGCAAAATTAAAGAAAATTTGCTTTAAAGAAAATCATTTCTAATGAAATATAGATATACTTAATAACCTTCATTCCATGACGCTGTTTTAAAACATATAACAAAGATATCTTAGAAGACAAAGGAACCCCAAGATGTATTTATCTAGAGTGGATCACGTCAAAGTTTTGGGTGAAATATGTTTGGCATTTATAAATCAAAATATATATTTCAATATATTGTATATTGTTAACAAAAAAAGTGAATGCATTTTAAAAATATTTTTACTTCAATTATAATCCTATGTAATAATTGATTTATTAAATATCAAAAAACAAACTTATGATATAAATCTACAGCAATTTTTTCAAATTATAAAATTAACGAATACTTTAATTATAAAGGAAAAAAGATGACTGTTGAGCAGATATGTCATAATTTTACAGTATATAGTAAATAGAGAGTTATCCACAAATGCAAATTATTTCCAATTACTATTTTTCTGTACATATTTAATCGGAAAATAGAAATAAGCTGAAATTTAAGCAAACATTTACATTTTTTCTTTTTGATTTTAATTTTATATATTACTTTTTTTATTTGATTATTTTTTAATTATTGTATAGCAAGATAAAACAGTCTTCATATACATTATGCAAGACAAAGAAAACAGTCTCAACAATTAATGAATGATGAGAATTTGAGTATTGTTTTATTCTTAATTGACTTTTCAATTAAAAACAGCTACACATCCATTTGCTTATCCAACATTGGATGAATTGACGAATTAGCTACGAGCTTGCTATATAAAAAAATAGCCTATATATAAATTCTAGCTTGTGGTCATGTTATTATATCATGAGGGATCATATACATTTATATATGCAAATTTATGTTAGCAATATTACTTTATCTTGTATGTAATAATATTTGAAAACTGCTACGTTTAGAAAACTATGCCGAATTAATTGTAAAATAATTTTTGGGGACTAATTACATATTGAAAAAGTAAATTGTAAAATCATAATACTATAATTTTGTAGAAATTTCTTTACTAGCTGTTTTGTCTCGTCATTAATTTCTAAATCATATTGAACTCTGTGAAGTACTTTGATACCCTGAATCGTGTAAAGGTTTAAAAAAATTGTATATAATAATTTGTAATTGATTTTATTATGTTAGAGAAAAACAACAATAATGCTTTCTATTACTATTCTTGCAATATTATATAATATAAAATGATTTAAATCAAGAGTTCCCAATCGATATCGACCCCCTAAGGTCGATTTGAACTTTCTAGAGATCGATAGTTTCAATAAAAAAAATTTGAGGTTGACAAAATAGATCCCCTTACTACTGATATTTGTTTGTTACTTCAAAATATCTATGATTCCAATAGGTACCTAATTAAGAAGTAAAATATTTTTTAAAAAACGATTTTTTGATAAAAACACATTACATACCAAACTTGTGAACTAAAAGATAAAATGTGTCAATAAAAGACTCTCAAATAAAAATGCATATATATATATATAATTAGTTTCCAACCAGTAACCACCTAAACATTCACAGTAAATATAGCAACCAATATTTCTAACTGCTGTCAAGGCAACCTTCACACCTTTTAATAGCAAGAATATATATATATAACAAAATAAATGTCCGCTAATATCAATAATACAATAACAAAACTTAAATATATTCCAAACAACGGTAAACAATTTATAATATAATATAAATAAAAACTCAATAAAACTCATAAAGAAATATTTTTGATTATATTCATAATCATTTTCAACTCAACTTTCAAAATGGAATCATCTATTACCAACCGAAACACATGTCGATTTAAATATCCCACAATTCATTAATCCTAACATTTGCTGACTGTCTGTTTATTATCGTATTTTTATACCTACTAATAAAAACTGCCTCTTTAATTTTTCTTTTTTCATTATCTCTCTCTTTTGATATAAATAAAATAAAAATTTTAGGACAAGAGAGAGATAATGAAAAAAGAAAAATTAAAGAGGCAGTTTTTATTAGTAGGTATAAAAATACGATAATAAACAGACAGTCAGCAAATGTTAGGGTTAATGAATTGTGGGATATTTAAATCGACATGTGTTTCCGGTTGGTAATAGATGATTCCATTTTGAAAGTTGAGTTGAAAATGATTATGAATATAATCGAAAATATTTCTTTATGAGTTTTTATTGAGTTTTTATTTATATTGTATTATAAATTGTTTACCGTTGTTTGGAATATATTTAAGTTTTGTTATTATATATATATAGTACAAATATGTCTGTGCATTATCTTATTGAATATATCAAAACAAGTGCAGACATGAAAAACCATTGCATGTCTGCACTTGTTCGTGGTAGAATGAGATAATATTTGATATTAGTAGAATGTATCAATCTTGTATCATTATACTTTCATAAAACACTATAAATTGGTTCATTTTATGTGACATATACTTATTTATGATTTAAACTTTGAATATAATTGTTTGTTGAGGAACTGCACTACAAAAAAAAAAAAAATCAGAGAATACAGTTTATTTATTTGAGTTTGAACAAAAATCTTCTGTTTTAAGTAAGTACATACTTTATTGTTTTATTTATATAGCAGGGGTTATCAAAAGTGTTTGTTAACAAAGTTTTTTATTTCTTACAATAATAATATGACTGAACCAAAAAAGAAATTCAGACAGTACAGCTTGGAGTATTTGAAGCTAGAATTTGTCCTGTTATTATCAAATAAACATTTACCCATGTGCCTCATATGCGAAAGAGATTTAGCAATGACCCTATGAAACCATCAAAACTAGAAGATCACTTGAACAGAATTCACCCTGACAAAAAAGAAAAAGATTTGCTATGCTTTCAATCATTTAAAGATAAAATTCTGAAAAGAACTATGATAGATAATATGTTTGTTTCATTATTGAAGCAAAATGATGATGGATTAAGGACATCTTGCAACATATCCCTACTCATTGTGAAGTCTGTTGAGATGCATATGATAGGAGAGAAATTGATTCTACCTGCTATCATGGAGGTATTGAAAATTGTACCCCACAAACCTGCACAAGATGTTATACAAAGGATTCATTTGAGCAATAACACAGTTCAAAGATGCATCAATAGATGAGTCATGAAATGGAAAACTGTGTAATCACTTGCAAAAAAAAGTTTTTTTCCTTCAATTGGATGAGTCAACATTATTTAATAATGAAGTTTTGTTGCTGGCATACATTCACTTTATTCAAGATCAGGAAGTGCATGAAGAGCTGCTTTTTGATAGAATTTTAGAAACTGACAACAGAGGTAATTCAATTTTTAATGTAATCCAAGCTATTTTTCAGGAAAAAAGTAATTTCATTGACAAATATAATATCTGTTGCGACAGATGTAGCACCAGCTATGGTTAATCATTATTGTGGTTTTATAATTTATCTAAAACAACATGTACTTGACTTGCTTGCACTTCACTGCATAATTCATAGACAACATTTAGTGGCCAAAACTCTTAGCCACAGATTGCATCAATCACTTCACTTTGTTATAACAGCTGTGAACAAAATTCAAAATAACACTTTGACACTAGACTGTTTGCTCAGTTATGCGAGATATTGATTGGGTTTCCATACCAAAATCCACTGACTTTCAAAAGGTTTCTGTTTGGTGAGATTTTTTGCACTTTTTCAATCTGTTTTAGAATTTTTGGAAGACACGATTTTAGTTTGAAAAAAAAGTTACTTAAGAATAAAACAGATATTCCTTATTTAAATGACTTATTTGGAAATTTTAATGATATTAATTTACAACTGTAAAGAGCAAAATTGGTCATATCAGCTTTTGTTGCCAGATTAATGTTTTTGAAACAAAATATTGCAAGATCTGAGCTTCCCAGTTCCCCAACTTATTTAAGATAGGCACAATCCAAGATGAAAACATCTTTCTATATATCAACTACTTGGAGGCTCTTCACTTAGCATTCAAAACTAGGTTCAAAGATATTTTATTATTGGAAGCACTGGACTGGATAATAAACCCACACACTGCTAATGCAAAACCAAATATAATTTTGCAAGATGAGCTGATACCCATCAGCATGAACGAGGATCTAAAAGTACAATTCAAACAGGGTTATCAAAAGCTTTGGCTGCAACAAGATATTCCACATTTGTACTCAGCTCTATGGACTGTTATACAAAACTATTTTCTGGCATTTCCATTGTCATATCAGGTTAAGAGAGGCTTCAGTGTAGTTTTAAACCTGCTTCAGAACAAACATCCATTGTGTATCACTGAATGTGGAGATTTGAGAATGCAACTCACTAATTTAAAACCAGACACAGATAAATTGTTAATAGATCACCAAGTGCATCCATCTCATTAAATTCAATTTTCCAAGGTAATTTATTTGGTATTATTATCTTTATAATTCTAATTAAAATCTTTCATTGTTGTAATTTTGTTGATGTTTAATTCTATCAGAATATATAATTTTTTTCACCTCATTTTTATGTTTAATAAAGTGATTTCAAAATTTGTACTTATTTTGAATTTATATATTTATTTCTAAATGTCAAAATTTTTAAAAAAGCCTCTGCTCATATTTTTTTTAAAATTTCCATTAGTGCAGGGTTTGATATTAAATATTGCACAAGGTAATGCCATATTTTGGAGTCCTTTTATTTTTTTAAATCATTAATTACAAGTGATTAAAATAAAAAGTTTGATATCTAGTGAAATATTAAATATCAAGTATTGTACAAATTTATTAATTTGTCTAAGTAAATTAAATGACTAGGGGGCCAACGTTTTAAAAAGTTTTTGGTAATGGGATCTGTGGCCAAAAAAGTTTGTAAACTCTTGATTTAAATAAACATTTTAGGCCACAGACTCAAAGATTTTATTAGATAAATTAAATATTTTTCCCTTAAATTTTTTTTATATCATTGTAACCCTTCTACCCTCTTTCTCTCATTACAGTTTTCCAATTTACACTCATTATATCATTCTCTAAAAATTGATAATTTTAATTTTTATCCTATTTAAAAAAAACTGCTTTATTAGTTCCAATATCCTACCTCTATATCCCCTAATTGTCTATTTCTTGTACAATATCTTCATGTTTCTTCTACTATATATACAATGTATTCTGGTTGTTTTTCATATCCTAAATTCTGAAAATAAATATTCAATATTTTTTTTCCCATCTTCACATAAATCATATTTACAATCCACATTTTTTCTTATCTAATTTCCGTTTTTTTTAAAATTTGATATCCAAAGTTCCCATCATTGCACAAAATAACTGTAAGCTTCCTTTAATATTACCATGCATTGTTAAATACTTTTTTTTTTATTTCAATTTTTATTATCCAATACTCACATAGAACTAGTTTTAGTGTGTAGTGAGAAGTTACTAATTCCATTACAATTGGGGAAATAGTCTTACTATTTCAAATAATAAACATTTATATATTCATGTGCTAATATAATTAATATTTACTAATTAAATTTATATATCATAACGTTTTCTTATTATTTTCAATTTATAATTTAATATTTTCCTCTCTCTTTCTTAAGATTTGTATTATTGAATTTTTTTTAAATATGAAAAATCAAATAATAAAATTAAACCACGATTTACTGTCAAAAATGGCTAACATTTTTTGAAAACTCAAATTAAATTTCTTTGTATTAAATCTAGTTTTTTTTTTTTTTCAATAATTTTATTAATTAGCTTTTACAAAAATATAGCAGCCATTTATAAATTAATTTCATGTTATTTTCCATTATAAGTAAAACAAACTCATTTTTCTATTTCCTCTTTTTTTATCGTACTCTTTATTTCAAGGTGAATGTGTTATTTCCTGATAGAAACTAAATGGGCTGACTACTTAAAGATTTATGATTTATTATTTTAAATAAAAGTTATAAATTTCTTAAAGCTTTATTATATATATAATCAAATAAATTTTATACAATTTATCAATTTTCAATATATGCTAAACAGTGGTAGTCCACTTGGTCCCTACCGCCCACTAGTGGGCGTTCCAGCTTACAGGGAGGGTGGTAGGGGTTTTGTCCAACCCTGAAGCACTTTCTTTTTTTTAAAATTTAATTGACTTTTTAAAAAAATTTCATAGAGATTTATTCTGCCAAACTTAGCAAAAGTCCAACATAAAGTATTTAGTAAGTAATTGTTATTATAGGCTTTAGCTTGCTGTAACTCTGCTTTATAAATTGTATAAAGTAAAGTTACTTTCCTACTTTATAAATCACCATTACTGTGGAACCAGTGGGTGGTTAGAAAATTTTACTACTAGCAGAGATACAAAAGTGGGCAGTAGGTATAAAAAGCTTGACTACACCTGTGCTAAAACTATATATATATTTACCAACATATGTATTTGGTCTTTGGAAAAGCTATCATACATGGTATTATTGTGGAGCCACAAACTATGCAATATCAAACTACACTAAACTAAATGTAAAGATGGTGCTAAAATATTAATATATAGTACAATAGCATCTATTTTCCCCTTCATTAATTATCACATTTCAAACATGAATTTCTGTACTATAATCACATTTTGTTGACGATTCAGATGCTATATATTTTTGGTTCTGTACTGTGGTCGAACACACATTTGTTTCTGAATATTTTTTCCTTGAAAAAGTTTTATTCCAATACCATATTGCTTTAGAATTGAGAAATATACCTGGCCTATGGAAAGGCCAGCTATTATATTTTTCTTTAATTGGTTGCTTTAAAAAATTACTTCTTTTGCATTAAATGCTTCTTTAAAAAATGATTATGGTTTATTAATGGTTGAACAAATAATATTTTTTTTTGAAAAATATGACTCTGACAAGCAAAGGTTTAACTTGAATATCACATGACAATGAATACTAAGGCATTATATATATAAGATAGTATGGTTGAGAGGTCAGCACAGCTGCCTTACAAGCAGTTGTCCTGAATTAGCAGGTTTGCTTCCTGGCCTATTCTATGACACATGAGAAAAAGAAACCATTGACTCAAATTTTTTAAAGATATTATGTATATATAACAATAATTTTACATATCTTTAATATTATAATATGTATGTGTAAAATAACATGTATATATAAAATAAATAAGGATATAAAATGTTTTTTGAATTACTGAAAGCTATATTATATTGCAATCATATTTTTTTTAATGTAATAATTTGAAACTCATCAATGCAGATTATCTGAGGCCTTTTAATCTAGCTAAGAATAATTAAATTATGTCACATAACTGGCTAAATCAAAAGATTTACACTACTTATCTGGAGGAAAAGATACTGTGTTTCTCTGAAAAATTTCTTATCTGCTTGAAAAAAAGTTCCAAACTCCATTAAGATTTCAATCTCAGATCATGGTAATGATGGGGAAATATGCTAAATCTTAATCCATATAGTTTATATATTTATGTATCTATGTAGAACTCTATTGCTGTTAAAGCCTTAAGACACAGTGAATACCATATCCACAACAATGTTATGTCTGTTTAACAAAATAAAATTTAGATAATTTTTTTTAGATGACTGAGAATTTTTAAATAAGCTATATACAAATTGGTTACTTAAAAATCACTTCATAGATAAACCAAATTTCTGTTTAATTAGTGGCTGGTAAATAGGTATCAAACTGTTATTAGATAAATGATAAAATAAGAATATGTACAAAACTATCATCAAATAGCAGGTATTTTGAAGAAGCCTCTTCTCAATATGGATTATTTAATGTTGGATCTTTTATTTGTATAATATATTATTGAATATTTATATCTTAGATTACATTACTGTTGGATTATAAACATTTTTCCTTTTACAATGATACTTCTAAAATTAAAACAGATGAAATTTTCAAATTCTTGATATAATATTTATATTTCTTTTAAACATGGTTAATAAGATTTGCAAGAACACTTTGTGAAAACAATGCAAACATACATTTCATTTTTGAATGCATTCAGAGACAGTTCTTACTTTAATGCACACATTTTTGTCTTGTTAATTTTCACAGAGATGTTTATTGGTGTTGACTGTGTTTAAAAAAATAATAATGCTGAAGTCTACATTAATATGAAACCTTATTAAAGCTTATGCCGTAATTCTAACTTTTCCCCAATATTTATTTTAGTACATATAACTTTTTTTAGTGACTAATTTATTTTTCACATACAAGAACTTCAGTTAAGTTATTTATTAATAGTAATTTTGTGCATTAATATAAATACTTTTTGCATGTATTCAAAATTTCAAAAATACTTGTTAATTAAATCCTTAAATGTATTTTCACTGCAGAAGATTTTCTTTAAAGGCAAGTATTAGAGTAAAGTACACTTTTATTAAAAATATTTTTAAAAAATCTTTAGAAATAAAAAAATATAATAAACATTTTTAATATAACTAATATAAAATATTCAATGTTTTCTATTATACAAATTTGCAACACTCATATCATGTATATTAAAAAGTAAAATGTATTTTTAAAAGTCTATATATAAATATTATATATCTAAAAGAATTCAAAATTTTAAAAACAATTTCAAAATAAAAAAAAAACTTACTTTGATGCTGTTATTGATGTATTAGTATTTCTACAACCTGTTTCCTAAATGGCATTAGAAATTTTTATCTCCCTGATTACACCTGCCATCTAGAAACAAAAATTGAAATTAAAATATAGTGTTTCATGCATTAAATTATAACCATTTAGTGAACAAAAATCAGAAGTTACAGAAATGAGAAATAAAAATAATCATTTGACATGTAGTGCAAATTCCAAGCCTTAGCTGACATGTGCAATGTTAAGCATTTGTCAGATGTTTGTGCATTAAAAGAATTAAATATGTCAAATATATGGTAACCCATGATAGATTGCTACAACAAATAAAAAGTGTTACCACTTGATTATGTTATTTTTATTGCTTGGTTCTGTAAATCTATATTTTGTATACAAATAAATTAGACTATATATTTAAAAACTATGGTAGTTGCAAATAAAAAAAAGTTAGTCAAAATTAAAATGTCATTTATTTAGATGGAATTCAATAAATCTTGACTTATTAAATCTATCCTGCTATGATAATGTTTTATTTAAAGTTTAAAAAATGAATAAATATTTTTAAAGATCCTTGAATAATTTCTAACTGTGCCAACTCTAAATTAGTCTATAAATTGTGACATAATTTTGTTATTAAAATATTACCAAAAGTAATAAATATTATTCTATAATTAATGGTTTATTAACACTTTCGAGGGTCATTTTTATTATTGGCCAAGTGAAGTAAAACTCTGAAACTTTTAATTGATTTTAATTGGTCAAGTAATAAACTCTTTGATAGAAATATTTTCATCTTTTAATATATATTAATTTTAGTTTCATTTTCAAAAAGTATATTAATTATTTGTAATGTTAGGAAAGTAAACGAATGTTTTTTCAAAAACATATTTTTATTTGTATTTTATAGAAATATTCAAAAGTGGAAAAATCAAAGAAAACACAATGTAAACATCATTTATATCCCTCCCAGATTTGTCTTTAAGAATTTTTTAAGAATTTTTTAGGAAAAATCTTAGCGTTTTTCTCAAAATAATTATATTTTCAGCATATTATTAAAAAAATACATTATAATATTTAAATAAATGCCAGAAAAATATTCTAAAACATTAATCTTTGTTTGAAAATTAAATAAACAGCTTGGGACAGTCTAAATTCTTGACAGGATGTCAAAATTATTGCTATAGCATTTTGTTTTTCAATTTACAATCGTGTAAAGTATACAATTTTTTTAAGAAAACCTTACTACTTTTGTAAAATAACTATATTTTCAGCAGATTTTATGAAAAATGTACGAAAAATAATTAAAAAAACACTCTAAAACCTATATTTTCATTTTCAGCAGTGAAAAAATATTTATTGGAATCATCAGCCAATAAGAATTGAGAATGGGACGTAAAACACTCGTAGTATTGATTTTTTACTTGTAAAATAATTCAAGAGAGGGCAGCATCTTATAGGCCTTAGGTCTAAGCTTTAATACGGGCATTTTTTCATCACTGTAACTCAAAAATTGGCCAAGTTAAAGTGATCTAAAGGTATCAATGTGAATTCACATTGACCCCTATTAAAGCATTTTAATAACAATACATATTCAAGTTGATAAAAAATAATAGAAATAAAAACAATTATAACTTTATTTACAAAACCTGTTCTTATGAAAGATTCACATTTAATACAAATACATGAAATCAATTCATGTTATATATATATAATATGACAACTGTCTTTAAAGTAATTAAAAACCATTAGATTTTTTGAAGTGTGAATTACTTATAATTTCTAATATCAATATGATCATGCAGTAGCTTCAAGCAATGTATACATTCACAAATATTTGTTAGAATTTTTTTATTTTATTTTATTAAAATGCTAATGTTAGTTTTTTCAAGTATTAAAGTTTCATTGATAATGTAAACATTACGTTTATATGTAGTATTGATACAAATAATAAAAATTACATTGGCAATACCAGTAAAACATCATGTGACTCTCAGGTTTAATAATATAACTTCCAAGAGCAATTAGTTTTATTCTACTCTAGAGCCATCTGCTGTGAGTTTGAGAAATCAATGAAAAACAAATGTTAGTTTTATAATATCTTCATCTTCAGATCAGTTCTTAGTTTTTGTTTTGTCATTGAAGCTTTATAATTAATACATTTATGCATCTACCTAGATATATTTTTCTAAAATAATATTCAAGCTAATAGTTTGAAATAAAAAACTTGTTTTGAACTTGAGACAACACATATACTGCATTAGTTCCAGCTTTCTATCCTAAGTCTTTCCTGATGAAATCAAAATGCATTTTCCTCTGGTGTCTATTGATTACTTAAGCTTATAATGGATGATTCTAAAATAAAAGAATTGTTCCCCCAAATATTATAAGATAAATCTTTTAAATCTATTTCAACAATCTTAACAAATCTTAGTTGCTAAATAATAAGTATTAAATACTTTATATTTTAGAAATATAATAATTAAAACAATGTACCATATATAACTTTAAATTAAGTCACTATATTATAAATAACAACATTATACGCTTTATGTGTGTATATGAATATTATTCGAATTTAATGAAGATTAACGTTGTTGGTGAAATAGATCGATTCAGGAGATAAAAAAGTATATATTATTATTAGTTAAATAGTTTGTTTTAATTACTAAGTATTAATTTAATTTTATAAATGCTAGTGTTAAGTTGATATAATAATTTAAGTAATATATATAATACTGTGCGCATATATATATATAGGTGTGTATGTGTATATAACAAAAATATTTTTAAGCAGCGCAAGTATTCAAAATCTAAAATAGCTTTCATTTAAGTTATTTATTAACACATTTGCTCAGATAACTATTTTGAGATATTTGTAATTTGATGAAATAAAAATTGTTTTGAAGTTTTACGTATAATTGTGATTAATATTGTTGTGATTACCATTAGTGCGTCTATCATGTCCATAACAGACATAAAAGATTTTCTATTTTAATTCAAAATGTTTTTAGGTATAGTCTATATTTAGATTTTTGATATTAGTCGATTATTGAATATTCAATTATTCTTTGCATTTGTCACGCATTGGTGGTCGAGAGGTCAACGACAGCTGCTTTACAAACAGTTGTCCCAGGTTAGCGGGTTCGCTTCCCGGCTGATGTTATGACACATGAGAAAAAAAATATTCTTTGCATTTAGGCATATTAAGAACATTTAAAAATTTTCACCACTTCACCAACCAGTTTTCAGTTTTCCTTAATAATTGACAAGAAGTGCAGAAGACTTCCTTAAAAAGATTATTTAAAATAGTATATATAAAATACATATTTTGCGGGTTCATCTGTGTTAAAAACTTTTAATATTAATATACTGACGTTTCGACTTGGTCACACAAGCCATCCACAGAGTTATAAAAGGTAGAAAGACGGTTGTAGAGGCGCTACAATCACTGATTTGAATAAAATGTTAAAATTCCACCAATAGCAAAAAATGTTACATTTAGGAATATATATATATGTTGTAATGAACAGCCATACTTCTGAAGGCAAATCCAATTGGGGCTATTAGTATAGAATATCTTCTCATGAAATATTATATTAAAGTTTTACTGGTGAAGATCATAACAATACACTATTACTAATAGTCACTTAATGTTTCTAGATCATTCTGAACAGAGATTATTTGAAAGCATTAATTAGAAAGCATGGGCAGCAATAAACAACCATTAGAGATTGCTCTAACAAGTAAACAAAATAAAACCTAAATGACCATCATATGTTAGCATATATTTATTTTTAACAACAGATGATCCTTTGAATATTAACAATGACAAAATTTTATTATTTAATTTAGTATCATCTCTGAAGACTGCAGCCTAATATTTATATTGTTTATCTGATTCTATTACATATGTGTTAGCTATGTCAAGATACGTGTATGTACACATTTCACTCTTAATTTTAAAAAATAGGCAGTGATAAAACAGACCAAACATTTGTAATACAGAGCCAATTACAACATCATATTTCCATAATATGCATTCAATTCTATGCTACCTAAAAGTACAAAGAAAGAATCTTTAACAACCCAGTGTAAATCATGCAAAAGATTACATATAAAATTAAGACTTAAGAGCAGGAAAAATATGTTTATAGGGAGAACTGTCTCTTCTCTAAACATGGACTAAAATCAAAATCATCCATAAGTGATTACATGTAAAATCAAATTCAAATGTGGAAATTGTATATTAATTACTATAAGGTAAACAAATATATATTAGAATTAAAGCATATCAGATAAAATATCTATATGATCACTACATAAGTGCATATTATATATTATGATCACTAGATGGAGCTTTACTAATAGCCCACTAACAAGCTTTGTTTACATAAATGCTTGTGATGTATTTTGGCTTCTCCTTAAATGAAGTCAAGAATATCTCAGCAATTATGCCCAGATAAACCTGTTAGCCACTTTATTTTCCATTCCCCACTCAAAGTCTTTCCATATTCTACTCCATCCCATTTCCACAACATAATCTTTGTCAACTCTATGGCCTTTATATCCAAATCCCCCTTATCTTTTTGCAAACCCAGCATTAAAAACCAATAATTCACTTTCTGTATAATCACTTTGCTCATATCTATTCTCCCATAACATCATTATCTGTACCCTTTCTGGTTTCAAGCATTTACATTCAATCATCAGATGCCTAATATTTTTTATATCTTCCTTCAACAATTTGCACACTAAATCGCCCACAATTTTCCATTTACATGTATATTCTCTTGTTGCTAAAGATCCTGCTCGAGCATTAAATAATAAACTACTTTCCTTACTATTATCATAAATTAACTTGTATCCAATGTTACGTTTACATCTATATATATTTAAACTCTTCTTATCCTCCATACTAGCTCTCCATCTTTCCAACTCCCTATTTTTTATTAATGCATCTATTCTTTTATCCCATTCCTTACCACTATAACACTCAACAATCATCCTAACACAATCATCCCATCTTTTATACAAGTATACTGACATAAATTCTTTATCCAAATCTTTTGCATACCACATTAGCTCCATCTAGTGATCATAAAATGCAACTAAGAGCAAGTTACGAAATTTATAACTTGTTTTGTTTATCATATATATATATTCTAATCTTTAATTTTAGTGCATATGTAATACAAATAAATATCAACCTGCTTAAAAACTCTAAGTAAAATAAAAACAGCTTACTAAACTACATGTGTATATGAGCATATTGACATGCATATCTTTATTTTTTTTTTTAAATAATCTTAATTTGCATATCTTTATTTTTATTAATTTTATAAATATATTATCCAAATGATTTTGAATATTTCCAGAGAGTTGTTATAAAAGATTAAACCTTTCTTATATATATTTTTTAAGAACAAATGAATTCTTTAAAAGAAAGATTGATTTAACATTTACTTAAATTAAATCTTGATTATTTGAAACAACCTTTGTTATTTAAAACTCTTGAGAAATATTCATGAAAATAAAATGGAGTTTGATTTAACTTTTATTTTAACAATAACTCCCAAATAACTTTCTTTTTACTACTGCTTAATAGCACTTATACAATTTAATGCTCTTAAACATTTAAGAGTATATATATAAATAAGTCAAATTTTACTAAAACCAAAATAAGTCTTAGAAAATATAAATAAAATGCAGAATTAACATTGGAAAAAAAAAATGAAATAAATATACAAAATGCATAAACCAAATTACGAATTAGCTGATATAGATAAGTATTACTGGATTATGGTAACCTGAGACTCTTTAAGCATATTTAATTCTTATTATTTATACTAAGTAAAATTGTAGCTATAAGTTCATAAATGTCTGAGAAGGGATTATTTTAAATATGAGTCAAAGATTAAAACTTTGGACAAGGTGTAGAAAGGTTTCTTTGTAGTACACTACTAAAAGATACTGTTGATAGTTTTTTAAATATTTAGTCACAATCAATATTTCACTATAAGGGTAGAATTTATCTTAAACTAGGTTAGCTTACACTGTTGAGAACATCATGTAGTTGTGATGTTATATATGTGTAGGTGCTTAGCATGTGATTGGGGTTAATTTAGCTCATAGATTTACATATACTGGTTGTGTAATCAATACTAAAGAAGAAGTTCTTTAAACAAGATAAAACTCTCCATACAGTAGTGCCATTCTGTGCCAACCAGAGTAATCAATGGATGCCAGAAGGCTTGTGCATAAAATCCCTATCTATTGCCTACTCATCCAATATCCCCAGACTAGTTTCTGGCTTGTGGCCTTCATCAGTGAGAAACTAGTCTGGAAATATTGGATGAGTAGGCATTAGATAGGGATTTTATGCACAATCCTGCCTTGTTTATTAACAATTATGTGCTAGTATAAGAGATAGTGATCATGTGAAGAAGTTCTTTAGTAAATTCAGCCTCTCATATGGTTTACTTCAATTTCTTGAAGAGAATTTCTTAAAATACATGGCAACAGCAATGATGTTCTTAGAAAATGGTAAGCAGAATTAGCAAGGAAAGATCAAAAATTATTTTTGAGACTGCCTTTTTATATTCTTTCCTATATTTTTAATATAATTAAAACAAGCCAGTCATGATCAAACTTATGTTTACAAAATTTCTTAGATAAAAAAATATGTTTACTTGCATGATAATTAGTTGTCTTAATCTCTAAAAAATATGTTGAATCAAAATTTTAAAATATTTGCAAAATATCAAACAAAGAAATTCACCATACTATTGTGATAAACTATTTTGTATTAATTTTCTTTTGGTTATAATTAATTCAACTTTGTTTAAAATAATTTTCTTTCTGTAGCATAATTTTTAAACAAGTTCATTTAGCTGAAATAAATTAGATTTACTTTTTGTAAAAAGTAAATTAAAAAAATTATTCAACTCGGTGTGTGTATGTCTATAATATATAGATGCCTAAGTTTAATGATAGAATCTAAATTTAATTTATAAACTTTAACCCCAACTTATGATTGGCAATACATTTATTTTCTTAATTAATTCCATCTTGGATAAAACAAAAAAGAAATAAAATAAAATATGCTAATTAACTTTAATTTAATACACTGTACAGGCATGCACACATTTGCACATAAGGGGTTTGAACTCAGACACTCAGACTTTCACACAACCCTCAACTCTCCATACCATCTCATATTGCTCACTCAACTGATTACCCTGATCAGGTGGGTTAACAATATGAGATGGCATGGAGAGCTGAGGATCATGTAAAAGTCTGAGTTTGAATCCTTTATATGATTAATTTTAAGAAAATTTTCATTTTTTTAAAAGCATTTTAAAAATGACTTAATATTATCTACCCTCATATTTTTATGCACACCTAAACAATGATTTCTATATACTTTATATCTTGATCATATGTAAGTTTTCTTGGGTGACCCTTATCTGGTGGTTTTTTGTTTCATTTTACATCTTCAATGTTATTGCCTAATATTGTTCCTAAACTATATCACAGGTCATCTAATTTAATAGCTCTTCATCATCTTTATGCTTTTTGAGTACATCTACAAAAATTTCATGCTGCATTTGTATATTAATTTTTTTTTTTAAGAAAGCCTTAATAATTGCAATAAATACATTCTCTAAATTGAGGGGCAAAACTAGTCTTATATGATGATGTCACTATTTGGTGTAATGTGGCACATTTTTTTTGCTATATTCACTCTGAGTAAAAGTGCTGCTAAAAGTTTTGTTTCTGAGCTTGAATGTAATATAAATATGGGATAATATTCTGACAAATAAACTTGTTGCTCATAATAAATTATTTGAGCTATGCTTTCAATGCTGCCTAATTTTTCTCCTAAAATGTTTATATAGTCATTCATTATATCATATTTAGTACTATGATTTATAATCATGTCTATAGCTGCTGTGCTGTGCAAGGAATCATCAAAATATCCAATAAAATCAAACCTTGCTCTTTATAGGAAATACATTTCTTTTAAACACAAAATTTCTCCATCACCTTCATCCATAAATGTTTTAACATCCTGTGGTTTTTGTTTATGACAATGCTCCATGTCAATCCTTAAATCAACATCAATACAATTTACATGATAATGATTCACATCCATATGTTTATTAGATCTGTAATTTGTTTTCCCAAGTTTTGTTTGTTCTCACTGACCATCTTTAGCTCTTCTATCTTAAGTAATTTTCTTCTTCCATCTTTTTCTCTAACTGCTTTTCTCCATCTTTTTTTTTGGGGGGGGGGGTTCTTCAACAAGATCTATATTATTTTCATTAACTTCATTTCTATATACAAGATTCTTGATAAAACCAATTATAAAATCTTTATTTTCTACAGGCTCTTGAATTAATTATCTTTATCCTCCATTATGTTTGTATTGCCATGTTTTAATTTCTTATTGAAAACAATATCACTTTTAGGAATTTTAGCATAACCATCTTCATCAGCTTGATTATTATCATTTTTTTCTGGTATTTATTTCATTTCTTTCATACTCTTTTTAATTCTTCAGGTCCTTTGGTCTATTGTTTTCATCACACAATTGATCATCTCCCTAAGTGATAACTCTTCTTTATTTTCTATTGAGTCTACTTTGCAATGTTTATTTCTTTATTACCTCAAGTGATTATTTGTTAGATGAGAAAGGCAAAAAATCTTTTTTTATATATTTCAATATGTTATATTCTTTATCTTCAAATATGTTATATCTTTATTTTTTCAACATGTTATATTGAACTTCTTTATATATATATTGTGAGAGTATGCAGTACTATCACATAAGTATATACGATTAGTAAATACTTTATTATTTTTTTTTTATCTAATTGTTTTAATAAAATTAAAGCAAGCAGAAATAACTATTTGCATTCATTGATATAATACCATTGTTTAAACTAATAAAATTCTTTAACTAAAACTTTGACAAAGAGATAACCTTTAAAGTCAAGTCACAACCTAGCAACTAATACAAATAAATGAAATTAAAAAATTAATTATTCATTATGCCACTGGAAATTGATTCTTTTATAAATACTGAATCAAATTTTTTTATTAAATCTTCTATCATTTGTCAATGTACTAGCTACTTCATACAATAATTTTTACTGTGTTCGAATATAGAATACTTATAAAAGATAGATCAACAAATTGAACGATTTGCTTATTGAAGAAAAGTTTTATTAGACAACAAATTCTAATATTATCCAATTAGAAGAGTAAATAAATTACTCTTTATTAATATTATTCATATACTTTTAAATGAAATATATTTTTTTATTAATTAAAAAGCTTATAAAATCATTCCAAATTGGAATTCTGAAACAGATAAAGTTTTTCAGAAAACATTTATATATGCAAACCAAAATTAATTTAAGAAGATTATATCTATAAAACAATGCCTTGTGAGTAAATTTCACTTGTCATAGGATAAATAATGCTATAGCTTTAATCAAAGATAAATGTAATTGCTTATTTCTATTGAAATGCCTAAAAGTTATATGAATTTCATTTATATAATCTAAATGAAAACTCCAATTGGTAATGAAATTGTTTGTGGAAAAAGATGTCAACATCATGCAAGAAAAATGTTTAGGAATGATTGACCTCCAAGGAATAAAAAACTTTATTCTTAATGAACATTATTTCTCAAACATAGAAATGAATAGGACAGTAATATGAACTTTCATTATATCACATCATCTTCATGAAGCATCAGATAAAAACATTTAATTTTATTTCTTTTGTTATTAAAATTCTTTGCCTTTGGAATAATTGATTTATGAAAGACTAAATGAAGGTAAACAGAAGATCATGAAATTAAATATTTTTTATATATTTAATAAAATTTAGGTCATTTATGAAAGTGACTTGATAGAGGTTTAAACAAAGGTACAAAAATAAACTTAATATGAAGGTAAGGATTTATTTATAACACTGAGAAAACATTGTTGTTACTAATTTAATTTGTTTATTTATGTATAATATTTAGTGAATCAAATGGGAAGGTGTTTTAAGCTTCATGCTCTTGGTTCAAAATACTTGAGTCTGGCTTATTTATATATAAATTTAAGTAGAGAAAAAGGTGTTTCATCTTCACAAAATCTCTGCTTTGTATTTTTGAATTGAGAGTTCCATGTGCAGTCATTATTACATCTGTTTGGCTGTTACATAAGCATTTTTAAGATGCATCTGCCAAAGGTTTTAGCATTACGTTATTATTAACATGATAATGCTTATTTGTTATTAGTTGTGTAAATGATTAACATTCTGTATGAAAGATTTTATATTTCTTAATGATGACTTTACATTCATAAATTATAAAAATTCATTTATTATATTATACGTTATTAGAATCTGTTCGTGTTATAATATATATATTTACCATAGAAATATGGAAAGACATTAACTATTTAAACTTATAAAATAGATGAGATGTGAAACAAACCCTTATAATTATTTTTGTTATAGTAAATAAATTTGAATTGTTATTCATTAATAAATATTGTTAATGTTTATCTTAATTTTAAAAAAGTTTCTAATTTATTTAATTTATTTATTCATTTTACGAGATCAAAATAAAATCAAACACATATACCCATATCCATATATTATATTTATTTAATATCCTAATAATTGAACTGAAATAAATTTTAAAAATATATTGAGATTATATTGAGTGTGGTTATTGCTGTAAAACTGATGGAAACCCCTGAAGAGAGTTAACCACAATTTCTTTCTAAGTTTGAATTCTGAGTATAACAGAACAATTAGTAAAGGTGAAGGTTGAATGATTTATTCTATATTGGATCTATATTAGATATTTAATATTAAATTATTACTATTGAAGTAGATTCCATTTTGGATTAACTTTAGATCATCTTAGTCATAGCATCCTATTTGAAGACCCAAAATCTGATCATAGTGAGATGCGACTACCTTGATGTTTCCGTAGAGAAATTCCCATACCATTACAATATATATATATATTATGTCAAACTTCTTTTCCATGTACATCACCACACTTCTGAGAATATCACTCATCTTGCAGCATCCAACCACTTTTCTTGATATTATTTTTTGTGTTAATCACTTCACAATTGCAATAAATATTTTGTCATTTGGTTGGTTTATTACCTCAGGGTGTATTATTTTGGACTTTTGCCTCTCATTGTGAAACCAACAATTATCAATAAATCATTAAAGGACAGCCTTCCCCTATAGACACGGTAAATATCCAACACCTGAGGGTGCCAAATTTATAGTCTAGAATGTCTTCTCAAGAAATATATTATACTTTTATTGATGAGGATTTTAAACTATAAGCACCTACAGAACCATGTACTCTTATGAAAAAGTACTTTAATTCCTTTAGGTCACAGAGAGCATAGATTCTTTTGAAGTATGAATTTGGAAAAAGCACAACAGTAAACTAGCACTAGATGCCGATTTAATAAGTATATAAAGCAAATTTATTAAAAGTTTAGTTATAATATATAAACTTAAATTACTATCATATCTTGACAAACATTTCATTTGTTCACATCAGGTAGCCCTTTGAATATTAACAACAAACCCTAATTCTTATTTCAGTATTATCATTGAAGACTGTTATCTAATAATTGTAGTGATTATATGAATGTGAGGAATTCATTTAACATTGCTTTAGATTTTATTATTATCACTATTATTTTTAAACTTGAATTCTGTTATTTTAGTAAGTTCACACAGAAGGACAGTTTATATAATTTAATATTTTAGAGTGTTGAACATAGATAGGCTACATATACTACACACTTAAAAGATTTTTGAAACATTTAATTCCAGGCTAAAAGTTCACAGCTAAACCAATACTAGCTTCCTGATATACAAACACAACCAATGTAACATGAAGATGTTAGCATAAAACCATACTGATAAGAATGTGCATATGCAGCATGATATTATTAAAAAAAAACTTTGTCCAGTCCAGGAATGTGTATCTGCCTTGTGAAGGAATCATATATATAAATGGAAAACAAAATGCTCCATGTGGAAGGAGAGTGGTCCTCACTGACTTATAGTCCCAATCAACAGGGCAGAAGGGGATCAATAGTGTGGGAAATACATCCACATCCATTACAACATGATGTCTACATCTCTGGGCCATGCTTTCATTTGGGCATGGTGCCCTATATGCTAACATGCTTCATATTACATTGATATAAATACTCATACATCTTTCTACCAGGATCAACTCAACTATGAAACAAATAGTCTGAAATTAACCCCTATGACCTAGCCCCAAACTTAATGTCTCTATGCAGCTATATACAACCAACTTTAAATTTAATAATTTAGTTAATAAACAAAATAAATAAATAAAAAAACATAAAAATAAAAATGCAAATGATTGATTTGCAAACTTAATACATAAATAAAAAAGATTATTACGTGATATAGAATCCTTTTGCTGGTCATATAAGGGTTTACTTATTATTTATATTTTCTTACAGATTGAGTACTTATTGAAAAGATATATTTAAAAAAAAGTTCAACTGATAAAAGTTCATATTTCTCATTCAGTCTTGATGACTCCTCCAGATTTCATCCAGTTTATGGAAGTCCTTTGTTAATAGTTTCTTTAGAAACACAACTGCTACAAGCCATACTTTCTGAAAACATAACTGATATAAGCCATACTTTCTGGAACCATGGTTGAGGAGGCTGTCTCAGCCATTGCAAATGAAGGAAACTAAATCTCTAGTGAGACTTCTGCATCATGGAGTCTGCACTATAGCTAGCTGGAATACATAGATTAATAGTCAAATTTTTAATTAAATTCAATTAACTCCTCTTTTATAATTTCTGGCCTCTCTTATCACAAATACTTCAAATCAATAGCACGTGATGTCATTTGTTTTTATAGGTCCAGATATTTGCCTTTCTGGCACATATGTGGCTTACATTGGTCAATCTGCTTCAGAGCGGGAAACACAATCTTTAATTTTTTATCTCTCATCTGACCTTTCAATCATTTAAGTGCCCCAAGGGCTAGTTTGCTTTACATTCAATTAATAAAACAATTATTTCCATTCACTAAGATTTAAACATGATTCTTTTAAATAAAAACTAATTAACATTTTTCTTTTTCATTACTTTTAAACAAAAATGCCAAACTTTATTTCTAGATATTTATATTAACTTGTTTTTATCTTTTATTTTTAGGCAATTTTCTTTATGTTTTCCATCTGTATAATTATATATATATGTTACAATAACTATTTTAATTTTTTTTTACATTTTTTAATAAGTCAATTTTATTTATGATTATTTTCCCCTTTTATTTTAATTTTAAAATAATGTGTAATAAAAAAAATTTCAATACAATAATAAATACTTTCCTCAGAGCTTTTTCTTTCTCAAATCCACACAGAAGGTCCCAAAAATAATACTATCAATTCATTTGTTCATGAAAATATTAGAATTAATGTATATATACAATATAAATAAAATATTCATTAATTAAAATCTATTGTAAAAATAATAAATGTAACAGTAATTAACTATTATATTCAGTCTTTCAATCCACAGAAGCACTTTTGGTTAATTTCTTAACCCTCTTCAACTGCCATTAAATTAAAAAAAACATAACAGAAGCAAACATAAATTCAAATCCCACAAATCCTGAATTTTAATATCAGCAATTTGTTTATTAATTATATTCATTTTATTTCTATTTATTAAAATTGCCTTCTTAATTTTTCTTTTATTATGGTTTCTCCCTTCATGAAGAATCTTAACACTTTTAATATCAAACTTCAATTTATATTTACATGATCTTTCATGATTCAAGAAAATCGAAGCAGTCATTAAATCATTATTATTTGTACGTTTCACATGATTGTATAACAATTCATGCTCCTTTAATTTTTTTTCAATACTGCACCTCAATTCACCTATATATGATAACATATATACACAAAAAATTTGATAAACAACTTTACTTTTCTGCTTGACAAGCATGACATTTTTAGAATTATTCACTAAGTTATTCATGTTATTTTTTGCCTCTAGTATGTTTTTTGAATTTAATGGCAGTAGGAGAGTTAAGGAATTAACTGAAAGTACTTCTGCAGATTGAAAAACTAAATATAACAGTTAATTACCGTTATATTTATTATTTTTATTGTTATATATATATATTCATTCCTAGGGATTAATATTATGTAATACATTGAGATTAATACTCTAATTATTGATTTATTAAGGAAATAAAATAGTTATAATCTAAACCACAAGACAAAACTTTTTTAGAGAAAAGAATGGCCCATCTTCTCTAAATCTCTTTTTTATATAGAGGCTTATTTAAAGCACTTTGGAAAGAAAGATATTTTAAAAATAATCATATTATTTTTAAAGCTATATTTAAATTGCTTTATGTTATTTTAATTGACATTTGTGAAATTTTTCAATTTATATCTTGTTAATATCAACTCAAATAATATAATGTACTTATAAACATTTTTAGTGATTAATATTATGTATAAATCAAGATTAATGCTCTAACTACTTGATTATTAAATACACAAAATTGTCTTAATCCAAAACATGAGACAAACTTTTTAGAGAAAATAATGGACCATCTTCTTTCTTTAACTTAATTACTTTTATAAATATTTACTGAAGCACTTTACCATAAATGTGGTGTGATTAAATGAATCATATGACTTAGGCAAATCAATAAAACTAATAAATAACATTACATATTTGTTAGTTTTAACCATAGGGATTTGAACATAGACTTTCAAGCTCCCTACAGCTTTCCCCTCTATCTCATATGACTGATATACATGACAACACTCATGCAAAAAAAAATAAATGATCTCCAATATATGTATTTCATGCTGAATTAGCACTCATCAGTTGGTCCAGATCATCATCTCCCACACAAATATATAATCAGTGCTCAGTTTATATTAAGATAAAAAAATTTCAAACTTTAATGGATAGGCTTCAATCTATTCCACCCTCCAACTCTTCAGCAATCCATATCATTAAAAATCTGATGATGGAATGTACAAATTTCTTGTTGTTGCCAATATTATTATCATACCAATGTTGACTATATAAATATAAAATCAATACATATTAATATATAAAGATATTTATCATTATTGCTCTTAAATATGCATGTGGTGATAACTTGAGATTTGTGATGGATTAAAAGCAGTTTTACTAATTAAATACCACAGCTTTTATTTTTGAGTTTGTTTGGAAATTAATGGAAATATTAGTTTACTCAAAATATTTGTTATTATGGAGGAGTCCTTGGCTTACCAAGCCTTAGAATAATTTATCGAATTCAATAATTTAAATGCATTTTTAGTATTTCTTTACATTGACAGAAAATGATGAAGATTATGACATGCAAAACATACTTTCTATTACATACGAAAATATAAGTGAATCATTTATATATATATATATATCATTATCCCAGATTAGCTTTAGGCACTATTTCGCTTATTATTTCTAAATAATACATGGGCAATTTAAAAGTATTGCAGTTTGTAATGTTAATTGACCATTTATTAGTCTGCATTACAGTGACATGTTTATTTCATGTTTAAAAAGGTTTATTTAAACTTCAATGTATCAATATTTCATACTCTGTAGTCAAGTTGCAAGCTTTAAGTGTCCATATATATTCAATGGACCATTAGTAAGAATGGATTCCATTCTTGCTATTAAAAGGTGTGAAGGTTGTTTTGACAGCAGTGAGAAATATTGATTACTATATTTTACTGTGAATATTTAGGTGGTTACTGGTTGGAACTTAATTATATCATTAACTCAGATTAGCTTTAGGCACTATTTCGCTTATTATTTCTAAATAATACATGGGCAATTTAAAAGTATTGCAGTTTGTAATGTTAATTGACTATTTATTAGTCTGCATTACAGTGACATGTTTATTTCATGTTTAAAGAGGTTTATTTAAACTTCAATGTATCAATATTTCATACTCTGTAGTCAAGTTGCAAGCTTTAAGTGTCCATATATATAAGGGGGCAAAGGGGGGGGGGGATTTATATATATATATATATATATATATATATATATATATATATATATATATATATATATATATATATATATATATATAACATTTACAAAACCTCATATAATGGGTTTAATAATTGTGCAATATGTTTTTTTAGAGGTACAATATTTTACCTTATTTTTTGTTTAAAATAAAATCTAATATGTCATTATTTTAGTCAGCAGTTGCCTCAGTTTAAGAATGACTTTTGATGAGCAAAAGGTTCTCATACATTTTGATACTGAAGAAAACTTTTAATTTTGATGATATAAAATGAAAGGGTTGTGTCAGAACATTTATCAAGACTATGACAATAATAAACAAACCAATGAAATTTTCTATTCTGAGTCAATTTAATGTTTCAAAACAACCTATAAAAAATTAAATCTGCATTATTAGTAATGAATGATTAAAATTGATCATATTTAGGACTACACAAAAATATACATAAAATGCTTTTAAAGTTCCAATTTATCTTTAGAAATCATGAAGACAAACATTGCATTGTAGCAGTCATCACAAGCAATAAATCGGTTGTATAAGACTGACATATCTTATTAATAATTTCCTAAAATACACTAAAATATACCTATTTTGATTCTATATAATTTGCATGTAACAGAAACACTTTGTGTTTTTATTCTCTATCTAACTTATACTCATCCAAGATTTTCTGAGGCCAATACTGATATATAATATCTATTTCTACTAATCTAAGGTCAGATGTATATAATTTGTACTTAAAGTAGGTTTGATTTAAAATCTAAATATATTTAAAAATTTCAAGCCATTAAATAGAATAAGATAATAAGCATTAAAATATAGCTTCAGTTTGGGTCTTTCACAAGAATTTTTTTTTTTTTAATCAAAGTAAGTCTTTAATATCTAATATCAGTGATTCGTTATTATTCATATGTAAAAGAGAGAGTTTTAGAGCATAGGTTCCCAAACTTTTTTAGGCCACTGCCCCCTTTTCAAATCATAAGTTTTGTAATGCCTTCCCCCCTTAAGTATAACAGTTTTCCACATTCAATATGTTTGATATTTTGCATAAATAGCAACTAATAATACTGTACTGGATGATTCATATGATACACACAAGATATAACATGATGTCAATGTCACACATCAGAATAAGGCATCAACATAAACGCAATATCAATAACAAGGGAAAAAACATGATTTAAAGTTATTAAGTTTAAATAAGTGAAATCAAACCAAAACCGATTATATTTCCTGATTTCTCCCTGCCCAAAACTGTAATACTCTGCTAATTGGTATCACAAAGTTTTAGGTAGTATAAGTTTGAAAAGCTAAACTGAAACTTCACCTTTATGTACCACTTTCAAAAAGAAAAAACACTTTCAAAAAGGATATATCACTACCAACAAAAACAATAACAGTCTTGCATTGGTGGTCGAGAGATCAGCGCGACTGCCTTGCACTAGCAGGCAGTTGCCCGGGTTGCGGGTTTGCGTCCCGGCTGATGCTATGACACTTAAAAAAAAAAACAATAACAAAAAAGCCAAATCAGCATGTCAATAAATTTTCAATCATCACATACAGAGATTACAAAAATAATAATAATAATTTCACACAAAGTAAGTTTCTCTTTTCTCAAATAGAACAGTGTGTTAAAAGCAAGCAACAACAAGAAACAAATATGTATATATATGTATCTATGCCTCAGCATACCCATAAGCATTCCAGAAATTAATTTGGTAGAATTGTTTTATAGTAGGAAAATGAAATAATAATTTATAGAGAAACAAAAAAAAAATACAAATAATAAAAAAAATATAATAAAATTTATAGCAACAAGACATAATGATAATAAATAAATGAAAAAAAAAGTATGCGATCCAGCTTTCTTCTGATTTCTTTTGATTAACCATCTCCAGACTTAGTGACTTTTAAGTGCACTATAAACCATGACAACAAGGCCACAAGGCCTTCCCTTCTCCACAGCAAAACATAGGCATTAAGGTGTTCATCATCATCAGCTAGCATCTGTGGCTACAAGACAGCAGTGTAGGAGTCTGGCTGGTGCACTAACATTGGGAGTTTACTTCATTAGTATTTTAATGATAAAATTTAGGCATTTTTATATTTCTCAGCTTTCTCTAGAAATCTTTGTAATAATGACAGCAGACAACCAAGTGTCAATCACGCAATTCTGGACAGACTATAATCTGAAGCTAGGCTCAGCTCTGCCTTCTTTCATAAAGTTTTCCACTGCTTTCCAACTAGAATATTTGTCTTAGTTCAGCAAACCCTTAACCGCCCAGCAAACAAAACATAGCAAGGAAAACAATAAACTCAGAAAAGACACTCCCCCACCATCTGCTGAAAATCTTTTATAGCACACCTATAGTTATACAAATTGAGTATCTCTCTTTCACTATTACAGCCATTATCTCCAATTTTTTTGATAATTGATCATAACACAATTGATATAGTTTTCTATACCTTTTTATCTTTCATTTCTTTAATTTTCTACTCAGACTCTTTTTAATTCCTCAAGAAATTCCATTTTACATATAGTTTCTAATTTTAATACATCGGAAATAGCTTTTCCCAACTTTACAAAAGATTCAAAACAAAAAAAAAAAACAAAAACAAATCTGAGATATGACAAATTTTTAGATTCTCTCAGCTGATATTGGCCTTAAATTACTTTATTTTTTTAACAAAAAATATAATGCACAGGATGACCACTTCTATCTATTAGTAAAATGTAAAATTAGGCATACAATAATAACCTGCATTCCTTTTAACTCGTTAATAGAGGAAAAAAACCCCTATCAAAAATGTGCAAAACATTTACCATTACTTTGACTATCCCCTTTTTAAATATATTTCTGCACATAAACAATTTATAAAATAACCATAAAATTGGCAAAATAACGTAAAAATTAGCGGTTTGAGAGCGAGTATAAAGCCCATGATCAGTGCGGCTGGAGAAAAGGCTAGACCACCTGAACGCCCTGCAAATACTTCTGAACGCACTATTACCCCCCCCCCCCAGAAGCCTTCACCACCCACTGGGTAGCGGGAGCGGTTCCGACCACTTTGGGAAACACTGTTCTAAAATGAGGAGAAAAAATTCCTAAATATAAAATTTTCAATAAAAATATTTTGAGATTTAAAATTATATTTAGTCTTATGAGTGTGTGTTCTCTGTATAAAATTACATTTGTTGAATCACAGATGATTTAAAATTAGAACATTTGACCTAAGGCAGTCTGAAATTAGTAGGGCACACAGTGCTTTAACAATGAATTATTATACGTATTTGTTTGCCACTGTTTAAATATTAGCATCTTATGCGAATAGTTGAGTGTCATCAAAAGATAATTTATCATTAAATTTACTAGTCTTGTTTTGAGTTTACATTTTACTTTTACCTAATTAAAACAACAACATAAAATCTATTTGCAAAAACTATTAAAATTTTAAATATTTAATACGGATAAATGATAGTGCTCCAATTATAACTCAGCATCATTTTAAATCCTAACATCATTTAAAATTGATTTCAACATGAAAAAAAAATGCAGTGAAAACAAAATTATATAAATTAGAATATCTCCTGGCCATATTTTAAAGTTTACTGAATATAAAAACATTTTAGTATTTGGGATCTAATTTTATCATTTATTCAAATCTTTTAAACCTTAAAAATAATTTATATACACATTTATTTAAAAATTACTAAAATTGGAGGGTGGATTATACTGAAGCCTATCTATTAAAGTGTGAAGATTTGCTATCTTGATATAAACCAAACACTGATTATATATATGTGTGTGGAAGATAATGATCTGACCAAGTGATGAGTGCTGATTCAGCATCTTTATATATTGGAGACCATTTATTTGTTTCACACGTGTATGGTCATGTGTATCAGTTATATGAGATAGAGCAGACAGCTGAAGGGAGCATAAGGGTCTGTGTTCAAATTACATTGATTTAAGTAAATAAGCAATATTGCACTTCTTATTAGCAACAATCCATCTTACATCAATAGTTTCAATCAATACTAGTTTATAATACAAACAAATGTCTGTATGACTATTTGATATTCTAAATGGTTAATGCTGAAAGAATTATAGGCATCTAACAGCTATTGTTATTCTTATGCTGTTAAATGTATTAAAAATCTTAAGGTTTTGGACCCAAACACATCTTCCATAAAGATTTGTAGGTCTGATAATTGGTCAATAATTAAATATATTAGTAAATTGAAATTACCTAGCTATAGAATATTTCCTCTTTTAAAACAAGCAGTGTTCATACTATAATGTAGCATGAATATCTCAGACATTAAGCCTAACATTTGGCAGCGACATTAATTCATATTTCTGTACTCGTGAACTACACACAAAAGTATAGGTAATCAATGAATATTAGATAGTGAAACAAAATAGATTCACAAACAAATTTCTGACTTTGTGATATTCTCAATAAAAAATTGTGTTTGGTCTATACGTTATTTTTATAGAACTAATTACCATTCTTGAGAGGCATGTTAGGATGTGTAATAACACTACCATCTTCTTTGCTTTTCTGCACTACAAGGAAACTCTATAGGCATTCATTTGCAGTCTTGAATTTTGCAATTACCATTCACTGATAATCTCCATTTATTTAAAAAAAATAGGGCTGCTTCCAATTACTAAAATGTTAAATGTTTTCTTTGAGGGGAATAACATATAATTATAACTGATTTCTAAATTTTTATTGCTGTAGTGTAGCAGGTACGTATCAATTGATGAGGGAATTTTTTTCACTAGTCAGTTAACTAATCCATAAATTGTTAAAGCTTGAGACAGAATCCATTGATAAATAAAAATAGATTACTTTTTTGACAATTTTTTATTACTTTTTATTTCCTATTTTTCAAATATAATTTATTGAGCATTCTTTCATTTAGTTGCAGGCATTTGTTTCCAGTTCATCATCTGTTCATCTTCATTTATCTATTTTATTATAAATTTCAGCATTTTGTATTTTGGTTTGAATCTAATCTAACAAATTCTTTTTCTATTTTTTTCAATAATAATATAAATTATTTTATTTTTCTGTTTTTAATTGATAAGGATTAGTTTTGTAAAGATTTAATAATATTATAAGTTTTTTTTCTATAAGTTAATGCAGAAAAAAAAGAAGATTTTGGACTTTATTTTAAAAGGATTTATTTAAATTTTTATAATTATGTTTTGTTTGTCTAGAAAAGTAAAAGATTACACTAATTCACTATTTTGATTTTGTATGGATATTTTCTTAGTTTGTGAACGAATTTATTAAATAGTTTTGTTTTTACTATTTATTCTGCAGTTAAAAGTATCTTCTATAAATAATTTGTTAATATTTTTTGCTTCATTATTAATAAAAAAGTATTCTATGTTTTTTAAATTAAAAGTTTCTTTTAAACAATGATTCTTTTACAAAATGAACATGTATATGGTGATGATTAAAGCGCAAACACACACACACACACACACACACACACACACATATATATATATATATAATGTTATCAATTGATGGAAATAGAAAAATTATAATGAACTATTTTTGCAGTCATACATCACATTATAGATAAATTCGTGTTATAATTTTTAAATGCAAACTGAATAACATTAACTAAAATTTATTGCAAAATTTTAATTCATTATGAGAAAAGTTAAATTGCTCATGGACTTGAAAATAACGATAAAATTATTACTCACTAGTTAATGATTTCGGAATTATTACTTTTGCAACATTTCCATTTATTTTGTTGATTACTTTTTTTTATTATTGACAACAAAAAATACCACTCTTTAGGAAATGAAAATTGGTAATGACATACTTAAGAAATTCCTTTTTTTTTAAAAAAATAGTTTAATTAGAAGTGAATATTAGAGTTAATACAGTGAGTAATAAAATTTGGAACAAACTGGAAACCTTTTTTTTTTTCATGTGTCAAAGCATTGACTGGAAAGTGAATCTGGACCAGCTGTGGACCAGCTGCTTGGAAAGCAGCTATGCTAACCACAAGGCCACCAACACTTGACAAATTGGATATCTTTGAGATGATAATGTGGGGAACAATGGAAAAAATAAGTTGGATGACTAAAATGACAAATGAAGTTTTGAAAAAAGTAAATGAAAAGAGAAGATTGATTGAGGAAATTAGAAAAAGAAAAACTGAATTGGATCTATATTAAGAAAAAAGTATAGTTTAATAAAAGACATTTTGAAAGGAATGGTAAGTGAAAGTAAGATGAGAGAATGGAAAAGATTGACATTGTTGGATGATATAAGATATGGGGAGAGTTATGTAGAACTGAAGAGCTGGGTAGTGAAGAGAATGGAATTTAAAAAATGGATAAAGTAATGTGACTACTCTCTAGACTGATATAAGGGTCATGTGATTATATTAGAAAATAGTATTTTGAAAAGGTCCTAATATAGGGCGAAAACCAGTTCAATAAAGAAAATATTTATTATTTTTATATAGTTGTTTTATTTCAATCATGTTGAAGTATTAAGAATATAATTAATATAAATCATACCACTACAATAACTCATATGAGATAATAGCCTAAACAATGGTGAAGGTTATTTTATATTCTAAATCTTTTTTTAATAAATTGAAAGTATGCTAGCCTTTCTCACATGCGCAATTATAAAGGAGAAAGCCAATCAGATTTTAAACAGATATCTAATAAATAATCAAGCTTAGACACGAGACAGAGATTTTGATAGAAAAGGTTGATACCAACCTTTTCTAAACTTAACTTTTATATATATAAGCCAGTCTTAAGCATCTTAGCCTGAAAGCTTTAAATATATAAACAAATACAATTATCATTCATTGTGTTATAAATATAATATATTACGGCACAAAATCTCAGATTTACTATACCGCAATTTTCATAGCAGCAACGTTTGTAAACAATATTTATCTAAATCGCATGTTGAAAATTGATAATAAATTGAAAGTATGCTAGCCTTTCTCACATGCACAATTATAACAGAGAAAGCCAATCAGATTTTAAACAGATATCTAATAAATAATCAAGCTTAGACAAAAAAATCTCTGTCTCATGTCTAAGCTTGATTATTTATTAGATATCTGTTTAAAATCTGATTGGCTTTCTCTGTTATAATTGAGCATGTGAGAAAGGCTAGTATACTTTCAATTTATTATCAATTTTCAACATGCGATTTAGATAAATATTGTTTATAAATCTTTTTTTGTAAATAAAGTATTAAATACTCATCTTTAAATCAAAATTGTAATGACACTTATTTTACTCTCCAGAGGTCAATTTACTAAACAATATTAGTCAAAAAAGTATGAAATGTTGGAGGTGGGGGACCAATGTATCAGTTATCTAAAAAAAACTCTAGCTCTATTCTAGCTTGAAATTCTTTCAAAAGAAAGTAACATCTAATTGTCAAATTATATAAACCTATTACAAGATAATTGCATTTTAAAAACTTGTAACTTGATATGTTGGGTAACAATTAAGACTGACACTAGGTAAAGGGGCAATGACAATTACCTAGTATGCAAAAATTTGGGGATGCCACAGCCAGTATCAGTTAAAAGAAAACATCAATATTTTTTAATTATAGGTATTATTTATACAATTTAGAGCTGTTGCATGGAAATATGCAGGTTATTTAAGTCATAAGGCCCCAAATAGTAAAAGAGGAGAATTAGGAAAAAGAAAAGATTGTGATGGAATTGTGACAATATTGAAATGCGGCTAGTACACTAAAAGTTCTTGGGCTAGCCATAATGACAATCATTATAATATTTTGTAGGATTTTTATTTTATCAAATTTTCTCAAGAAATTGTTTTGTAAACTGAGTAATTATTTTCTTTTACTAAAGAATTGCTTGAAATAAACACATGCACTTACATAAATGTAATCAGATATTTGGATTTGTTATTAAGCCTTCAAAAATTTGTAGATAACTTTTGTAATATTAATTTTTTCCCGCTTGTATATATAATTTTTTGGTACTTATATATTTATGCTTTACGAAGCGGTTTTGATTAAGAAAAGAAATTAAAACCGCCGTAAAGCATACCACCTACGCAAACGCGCATGCATATGCAAAAGAATTACGTATATTTTGTAATATATATTTTAAAAAATTGCAATTAATTCTTACATTTCAAATAACGAGTATTGGTTATAATTTCTAGCAGTATACGGTCATGGTAAATAATGAGAAAAAGTTGAAAGGTTAAAAGATAGTGATTATCATGTCTCTATATGAAAAGTAAGATCGACTTACTTAAAGTTTATTGAAAGATTAAATAAAAATTAATCACTTTTGATCTAAAAAAATAATTAATAATCAATTTACTGAAAATTGATGTGTGAATTAAATTTATGCACTTGTAAAAAAATGTATGGAATTTAAAGATATATAATAATATGAAAATATTACATTTAAATCATGTATACTTTATAGCCCTGGAATTTAGACATAATTATAAGAGATTTGAACCCTTTTCACATTGATCATGCATATCGGTTGTATGAGATAGACTGGATAGCTGAAAGGAGTTTGAAAGTTTAGGTTCAAATCCCATATAATAAAAACATTATATGTATATTTTTTTGATTCCAATATTTTTTGATTTTGGCAATTAAAATAAAAATGATTGATTGATCTGTAAATATGTATGTGAATATTTAGATAGTTTTACAACTGAGTTTGATGTAATTATGTGAATTTTTTTTTAATACTTTAAATAATTTTACCGAGTTAATTTAATCATATTAAATTTAATAAACTAATATTTAAATCTTTGAAACCCAGGCACTCTTCACAAACCTGGGAGCTTAATTTTCAATGATATGGATGGCTGAAAAGTTGGAGGTTGCAGTGGATTGAAGCCTGTCCATTAAAGTATGAAGATTTGCTATCTTAATATAAACTGAGCATTGATTATATATATATGTGAGAGATGATAGTCTGGACCAACTGATGAGTGCTGGTTTAGCATGAACTACGGATATTGGTGATTATTAATCTTTTCTACATGTGTGTGGTCATGCGTATCAGTTGTATGAGGAAGTGTGGATAGTTGAAAGGTGCTTGAAAATCTGAGTTCAAATCCTCTATACTTAATATTTAAATCGTATAAGTGATAGACATATTTGGAATAATATATCTTTATATGTTCAGATAAGCTAGGATTAATGAAAATAAAAAAAAAAGTCGCAGTATTTGAATTCACATTATAATTATATTTAAATATAGGAAATGCTTCTAATTCTGGTAAGAATATGGACAGTCATTTTTAAACAGATTTTTTTTACATTGTATATAATAAAATACAAATTGAAAAGATAAAAACAAATTATTTTTTAAAATTTTTTTATTGTATAAAAAAAGTAATTAAACAATATCAAAAAATAATATTGAAAAAAAGTTGTTTAAACAAATGTGTTATTTATAAACAAAACAAATAGCAATATTGTCCTATCAATGTTCTTCTTCCTTAATTGTTTATTAACACATATCTTTGACACTTACAGATGTAAAGTAATCGTGGTGAATCCATTTTTCGTTATAATTATCATAACCCTTCAATTCCTGAGATCTCTGTTGTTGATGTTACCATTTCAGTAGGTACCCATTAAATAAAGTATAAAAATTAAATTGATAAACATAATATTCATGAAGATGTAAAAGTGATAATTAATGAGATCATGAGCAAAAATAGTAGGTTATAAGATTGATAGAATTTATTTCAAAGAAATTATAGTAATTATTTTTTTGATTATATATAAAGAAAAATATCCATGCAAACATTATATAGATATGTTTTAAAAAGAATGTGAGTGGAGTAGAGGTTACATTTACAGATGTTACGCATAAAAATGGGAAATGAAATTGATTTACTCCAAGTGAATTCATTTAATTAAAAAATAGATATATTAATCTAAAACTAATTTAAATAAATTAGGATAATTTCTAGTTTAATAAAGTGATAATCATTAATGTATTTATTTGGAGTGGTTCATGTCAAAGTTATGAATAAAATAAGTTTGACATTTATAAATTAAAATTTAACAATTTACTATTTATAGTCAAGCATTGGTGGTCGAGAGGTCAGCGACAGCTGCTTCACAAGCAGTTGTCCCGGGTTAGTGGGTTCACTTCCCGGCTGATGCTATGGCACATGAGGAAAAAAATACTATTTATAATTACTAAACAGTATATATATATATATATATATATATATATATATATATATAAGACATTGTGGCCAGACTCAACTGATGAATGCTGGTTCAGCACAAAATGCATTTTAGGAAACATTTGTCTATTCATGTATCTTTATTCATATATTTTAAGAATATATGGTGGAGTGGAGGTTATTAAGTGAATTTATATATATAATAGGATCCCTATTATGGATTTCATATTAATTTTTTTTCTTGTGTTTGTTTTTAATTCCCATGCAAATTCATTTGTTTTAAATGTTTATTAAAAAAATAAAATAAAATACTTTTGGATTATTTACTTTAAATACAAATAAATTATTCAAGTAAGTTATAAATAAATATCAAGAGAATCACAATCATAAATTAAATTCAATAAAATTAGTTTAATTATATTATCTATTTGTATACACTTTTATTAAAATTAGTAATTTTTTTTTTTTAAATTGGGAGTTTTTATATATTTTCAATGTTAATAAATTTTATATAAAATTATTTAAGATGTTAAAATATTTATTTAATAACTGGGAGTTCTAAATAGCTATCAAATAGTGTGTGTGTGTCTATAAATATATAAAGATAATCAGATATCTCATCACATAAAGGTTATTCTAAAGATGTTGTAACAATGCTTACATCAGTGCAGTGATTCTAAAAGATCCTAATATCTAAATAAATTAAAGGGAGCTCATTGATTAGACATGCACACTGCTTGGTGGCATTGTTTCTGTGCTAAAACACATAAAAATGCCATTTACATGGCCGGCTGAACTTTCACAGCTATGTTTATGTGTAATACAACAGTTTTGTTGTATTAGACATTGCAGACAACATTGTGGCATTGCATTAAATTATTTCTGCAAATTTACACACTTCACACTTTTTACAGTGTTTGAGGATGTGTGTATTTTAAGTTTCTAAAATTTGTTAATTCTAAATAATTTTTTTAAAATTGAAATCATGCAATTGGACTTACCAATAATTATTGAACTGTTTACACACTTCCATAGCCAACTTTTAAGGTGAAAAACCTTGTCAAAGGGTAGGACTGAACATGTTTGGCTACTCTTTTGCAGACCCTGAAAGACCATGTCAAGTCCAGATCAACCATCTGCTCAGACTGTTGGAAGGGCTACAAGACTATTGATATTGAGGCCACAGGATTCTAACACTTGATGGTAAACCACACCTACAACTTTGTGGACCCTATCACAGGTGTTCACACTTAAAACATTGAGCATCTTTGGGTCTGCTAAAGTAGAGAAACCATAAAAAATGTGGAACTGACAGGAAATTTCTGACAAACTACCTGGCAGAGTTTATGTGGTGCCATCTCCATAAGGATAAAGATCTCTTTCTGGCCACCCTTTCACAGATGATATAGCATGTCAAACCACAGTAGCAATTTGTGTTTATTTTGTATTAGAAATGTAAATCAATGTTCAAAAAGTTATTTTTAATAATTTTTTTGATGTGTTGATGTTAATAAAAAAACTGTTTAAAAAGTACAAATTCTGTGTTCTTGTTGTTTGTGTTTTTGTGTGAATTTATATTTAAAAAAAAAGAAAACCAAAAAAAGGCACATTTAAAAAAAATCAAAAACAAAAGACCCCCCCCCCCAAATATTCAACAGTATTTATTGTGTCAAGAATAACAAAATAGTTAAAAAGGTAATAATGTTGATTTATTTTTATTTTAAAAAAATATTTAAAAAAAAAAAAAAACCAAAAAAAAAAAAAAATGTACTTAAAAAAAGTTAAAAACAAAAGAAAAAAAAAAAAAGATGAAAACCAAACAAAAAAAACAGCCTGGGAACATTCGTATTTGATTGGTTTTGCATAGCAACATTGCCATCAAGTGGCATGCATGTCTAATCAATGAGTACCAATTAAAGTATACTTAACTCAACCTTTGAAAGATTCAGACAATGTATTTGCTGATAAAATCATATATATATATGAGCTGAACATGAAAATGTCCAGCTAAAAATCAATAAAGTAGGAAGGGGTTTCATTGCTTGACCCTTCTCCAAAGTATTGCCAATATATCCACCAAGACTGCATCTGCATTTGATGAATATAATAGTCATCTTAATAATAATCACATAAAAAGAAAATAAAAGATTGTTCTACTTATATAAATAGTAAACTTACAATTATTGAAGGAAATTCTCAAGAAACCATTGTTTACACCTATGTGGATTGACTTTGCATGACATTGCAAGGACTGTTCCATCATCTTTCAATTAAAGAATGACAAGAATCTTTTATGTAAGGTAAAAATCATCTTAATAGAATTCTAACTGCATTTAAAGTATTTTGAATTTTTTATTGACCTTGAGAAAATCCAAGACAAGAGGAGTTGTTCACAGAGACTTTTAAATATTGGACTTTTAGATGAATTTCAATAAAAGCTGAATAATGTTTTTACATATACATATATGTTATTGCCATGCTATTTTTTTATATTTAGAACTCCCAAAAACTAAATTGTATGCATCACATAAACTAATATAGTATACTTTTGAATGGAATATCTATATATGTGCATATACAAAACAAATACTGTGTGTGAATGAATGAAGTAGATAGTTTGTATTTTATATTTATGTATTTTAACAAAAAACCCAAACGATTGTTGAATATTAGAAATAATAATATACTTAATGGCTTACTAATAGTATCATTTTGTTTAGTTTTATTTTTCCAGTTATTCAACAGGAAGTTTAAAAGGATTTATCTTGATATTTATTTATTTTCCTCATGTAAATATAACAATAAATTACAAATTATAATGATACTTGAATTATTAAAGTTAATAAAATTATCCTTTGTTCATTCATATATTTAGCACTGTTGTAAATAAAAATGTAAATGATTTTTTAAATTTTAATTTCATATTCTATTCTATTTTTTTTACTCACTTTTCATAATAGATTTTAGTCACATATCACACTTATAAATTTGATATATTTACTATTGAGATTAAAGAATATTTGATCATTTAGATATGTTTTGAAATTAATAAAATACACTTTAATTTCAGAATATATTACTTAAGCCCTTTATACCTATTAATAAATACAGATATAGAAGCAACTTTGGATAAATAAAGTCTTATTATTTTACATCCCTCATGCTCATCATTAGATTGGCAAAGCTTTTTTCCTTTTAAATTTCTATTGGAAATTATAGCTAGATTTTTACATATGCCTACATAATTTGACACTTCCCATTTATGAGACATTTAAATTAAAGAGCTAAATTATCATCACTGTTTATCATTATAGAATTTTTCACCTCAATTTGCAAGGCATATCAAATATGAAAAAACCCTTTTCCATATGTACTGTAACAATATACGTATATATATATATATTATAATAAAAATAATAAATTTAATGGTAACAAACTATTATAAACAATCCTTAAATCCACAGAAGTACTTTCAATTAATTTCTTAACCTTTATTGGAGTGTCGGGGCCCCCCTCCTTTTTAAAAATTTTTTCTCTTTTGCCGCGCGGAGGGGGGCTTTGTTTGTTGTCGGCGCCTTCTTTTGGTCAATTTTGGTCCCAATTTCCTTCTTTTTAAATTTTTTATTGAAAATATACTTTTTCAATTTTTTTTTTAAACAATCCTTAATTTTTTTTTTTTTTAAAAAAAAAATCTTTAAATCACCCTTCCCCTCCCCCCCTTTTTTTTTTTTTTGTTTTTTCACCAAATTTTTTTGTGTGTTTTATGATATTTAAAACCAAAAACAAAAAAAAAAACAAACATCCAATTTTTATAATTTTTTTTTAATTTATATTTTATTTTTTTTAAAAAAAAATAAATTTAATAAAATTAAAAAAAAAAAAAAAAAAAAAAAAAAAAATTAAACCTGCCTCAACTGCCATTAAATTAAAAAAAAAAACAAAAATAAAAACCATTATATATAATAAATGATTTGCCAGAAAGCAAGTATATTGACTTTGTAAAATTTCTTGATTACCAGTATTGAAATTATAATGAAATATTTAATATTTACCAGAATATATATCTTGATAAAAGAAATTAAAATAATATAACTTTATTAATCTAAATTAATATATTTAATTTTGAAGTTGTTAGTTATACTTTGCAAAAAGTTAGCCATTACAAAGATAATAAAATAAATAAAGTATTATTTGAATATTATTAAATTTAGTACACAATTATCATAACAGTTTACAAAATAATAGTAAAGACTGAATGATTTTTGTTATGTTCTTCTGATATTTATAGATTATTACTTTTGCAGGAATTAGTATGTTATCTTCATGTTATTTTCTTTCATTTGAATTAAATTGTCTGGACATTATATATCCATCTTATGAATATTAATAAAATCATTCTTTTCAATATTGGATTCAACTTCACTTCTTCAAGAATCATAATTATAAGTAGGTTAATATTTCACCATCTTTGTGATTAAACCATAAAAATATAATAGTCTATATTTTAGATGTTAACACTATAGTTTCAACTTCCTGTTATTGAAAGGCATTATTAATCCAATAGTTGTTTTAAAAACACAACTTGCAAAATAGACACACTTTTATCACTCTTTACATTATTTATAAAACAAGCCATAAATTTCGTAACTTGCTTTTAAGCTTGCATTTAATGATCATTAGATGGAGCTTACCAATAGTTCTAATCAAACTTTATTTTATAAGTGCCAAAAGAGAAAGAATTCAAAATCTCTATCGGATTTTCCCTATCTCCAGACCAATTGATTTTGAGCTTATGGCTCACCTCAGTACAGCACTGGGACTCTAGAAACTAGATCTAAAATACTAACTCAAAAGTCAGCACTTATAAAACACATTTCTATCAATTTGAAAGCCTAAACTTTTCAGATGCATAAATCTTTTCAAATCCAGCCTTACAAACCAGATAGCTATACGGGTCTGAATTCAGCTCAGTTTCACCATATAGTAATAGTCTCTGCAATATAGCATCACAGAAGCCTTCATAAGACACTTATAATAATTAATAGAACAAGTCATAAATTTCGTAACTGTTTTTAAGCTTGCATTTAATGATCACTAGATGGAGCTTACCAATAGCTCTAATCAAGCTTCATTTTATAAGTGCCGAAAGAGAAAGAATTCAAAATCTCTATTGGAAAGTCCCTATCTCCAGACAAATTGGTTTCAAGCTTATGGCTCACCTCAATGGAGCACTGGGACTCTAGAAACTAGATCAAAAATACTAACTCAAAAGTCAGCACTTATAAAATACATTTCTATCCATTTAATATATATATATACACACCTGGGTCTCTTTTTACACGGACTTATTTAACACGATGTTGAAGTTACACGATTCATGTTTCACCGGAAGTCGATCTCCGATAATGTGCTATTACTTTAAATAATAAATTTTGCACACTTATGTTATATTGAAAGTAATAGCACATTATTGGAATGCGACTTTCATCTTAGTAATTTCAATATTTTCAGTGCTTTATAATAGTAAGATTTTATGCAATAATGAAATTAAAATCATGATTTTATGTATACACACATTAAATTTTACAAGATTATAATGTAAATTTGTTTAAACATTGTGCGTGTTAATTTCGCATTTTAAATCACATTCTGTTTTTGCTTTTTAAAAAAGAACGTAATCAATTATTAATCATTTCATGTCCGCAAGTTTATTTTTAAAAGGTAAGTAATAGCAGTGGGCACAATTAAATTTGACAATTAAAAATTAAAATCTGATTTTTAATTGTAATTAACAATTTAAAAATTCTGACTTGAAATTAATGTGATGTAAAATAAAATTTTATTTTTAAATGGAATCAAAAATTAAAAAATTAAAGACAAAAAATAAGAATTTAATTTTTAGTTGCTAGTTTTAATTAAATTTTTCCCAGCAGTGATGAATAAATGTCTTTTTATTATCATAAGTCTAAGTTCATAAACAATTAATAAAATCATCGTCTCAAAGATTAATTACTAATTACGTTGTCAACAGAAAACCATTAACACAACATGAGAGTGAACTTGGGGCTAGTTATATTTCCTCTTGTGAGAATCTTATTTTTTTACCAGTTTACAAACGAACGTGTTTTTCGCAAATAGCAATAATAATTAAAACGTGTATAAAAAAATGTAAATTACTGTACTGTAAATTGTGCATAAAAATATATTATTTTGAATAAAATTAAATATTATAGTTAAAAAAAGTTTGCCTTGTATCAATTTTTTCCAAATTTGAAATTTTTTATTAGTCATATTTTATTTCCTTATTTTTTTTTTTTTTGCACGAATTTTTAAGTTATTTTACATTGGTGCTTTGCTTTTAAGCAAATTTTGAAAAATCACAGACCACATCCGCCCTTTTTCAATGTAAGTTACGTCTATTTTTGCGCAATTTTGTTTGCACATGTTTTCTGAGGAACCTATCTATCATGTAAAACGAGATCCAGGTGTATATATATATATATATATATATTAAATAAACAGATAAAGCAGTGATACGTTATCCATGGAAACAATGCTTTCTATGATAATTATATCTTTAAATGTATATGGTCAACATTTTCATATTTGTAATGTTTTATAATTTTTTTCAATAGTGTTCTTTATCAACAATATTTTTTTCAAAAATTCAGAAATTGGTGATAACTTTGTCAAATTTCTTGATTATAATGTTTACAAAATGGAAAGTTTATAAGATTTAATACAAAGATTTATCTACTCCAATGCAGTTTTGATAAATATAGAAATATCTCTTAAAAAGTATCACATTCACTATCAATGAAAGTGTCAATGCAATGCATGGACCTTTCTATACTTACACATTATTAGAAGCAAAAACCATAATTAGAGAATTGCTGTTTTATTTTGCAATAGTCTTCCAATTTAAAACTAACAAAACAATAGATACTTGTGAAGTTGAACATATCCTTGGTTAAATTCTAAGCATGAAAGGCCCTGAAGCAGTGATATACTTTCAAAGTTTGCCAAAAGTTTAAGATCTATTGCATTATTATTACAAAAATTATTTTTTATATTTAGAATATATGTAAATTATAAAATCTTTGAAAAAGTGATTTTAACAAAAATTATGCTAATATTTACTCTCTATTTACTTTTAAAACTAATTGAATTTAGAGCTGGAAGTTGATATAAACAAATTCTATCTTCAAATAGATTAAAAAGAGCTTTAATAATATGTTTCCAAAAATTTCTCAAGTTTTTACATGAAAAAAGTGATTAAATTGTGATCTTTCATCAAAAATAAAATCAAGCGATTTTAGAATATAATCACAATAAAATAAAAATTTTATAAAATGGCTTGCTCAGATTTTACTTTTATCATTATCAGTGATTTTTTAGAAACAAAGTGTAGGAAATTTATTTACATTGATAATAATGCCCTGACTTGTAGAAAGAGTTCTTTCGTAGAAATAAAAATAAATCTTCAAAATGAATACATAGGAAATGTATATAAAGAAAAGCTAGGTTTACTACTTTAACAGCATGGTATGTTAAGCATAATTGACTAACTGGTAATCATAATCATGGCAATAGTTGTCCAAGAAGCTTGTGACATTTATAAAAGAATAAGCAAATGTGGGAATTTGCATAAAATTTGAATATAGGATGTTAATAAGTTAATTTAAATGAGCCACTTTTTTGATATGGGAATGCAGAATTCTTTTCTGTTGATTGCGTATATGTTGTGAGCAATATGCCAGGTGTCTTAGATTTACATTTAACATCATTTCTTTCAGAGCAGAGAATGCCAGTAGATGTGCATTTGAAGCTGTGAGCATTTTAGACTCACACATGAGGAAAATAGATTTAACCTCAGTACTACCCTTAGCCTGATTATATTTATATCTGTGCTATGTGATTTTTGTAGATAGATTGGCATACAATTCCCTGTAATAAACTGCTCTGCAGTTTGTGTTGTTGCATACAATTTTATACACAACTTGGGAATTCTGATCTGGGGATAGATTTCTCAAGTTGTGTATAAAACTGAATGCAACAACACAAATTGCCATGCAGTTTATTATAAAGAATCATGTGCCAATCTATCTACAAGAATCACATAGCACAGTTACCAATACAATCAGGCTGAGTCTAATACCAAGGTAAAATCTATTTTCCTCAAGCATGAGTCTAAAAATAGTCACAGCTTTGAATCCATATTCACTAGCATTGTCTGCTCTGAAAGAAATGATGTTAAGCTAAAGAGGCATGGCATATTGTCAACAACATACATGCAATTAACAAAAAAGAATCCTGTGTCCCCCTATCAAAATGTGTTTCATTGAAATTAACTATTGAAAATTTAAGCAAATCTCCATTCTTTTTTGTTTTATATGTCAAAGCATCAGCCAGGAAGAAAACCCCAGAACAACTGCTTGTAAGGCAGCTGTGCTAACCACTCGATCATTCTTTTATAAACATCACAAGCTTCTTGGAAAACTATTGATATAAATATGACTACAAGTTAGGTGAAAGCATGCCTAGCATACTATGCTATTAAAATATTAAACCAAGCTTTTCTTTATATATATTTTCTATGTATTTATTTAGAATTACATTGTCCTCAAAAAAACTTTTTAAAAAATAAATCTTAAAAAAAAAAAATTCAAAAACCAAGAAATATTTCTCAAAAACTATGGCTTTTTATAATTATTTTTTATACCTATTAAAAATTAAATCTAAAATAATTCCTAGAAATAAACCTCAGGAAACTGGGTGACAATACGTAGAGTTGGAATGCAATAACCTATGAGCAGCTTTCTTGTCACTAGAATGTTTCAGTGCTGAAAATGGTGCAACTGTTTAAAGAAAAAGTACTCTGACTAATCTTCCAGTAACATAAATAAATACAATTTCCTCTCTCTTCCAGTGGCTTTCCATACTTTCACATATTTCACTATCAGATAAATATCAGGAAGCTTGCTATCTTACATAAAATGTATAAAAGCATTACTATATCAGATTGTTCAAGATAGAGTTTCACCATTTAAGACACCTAGTCAAATAAAGATATCTTTTAAATATAAAATTTTAAACAATTGAAGAATTATAGCATAAGATTTGGGTTTCTTGTGAGATCCTAAACAAACTTTTTTTTCAGATTTGATAATAAACTCACTTGGATTTCAACTTACTAAATGTTGGACGATTTTTCCAAAAAAAGATTTGCTCTGTAGTGGACGTATGAGATTGGGGCCAAATACAAATTATTAACCACAAACTTAATGACTATGTGTGTACTATGGCCCAATCAAGGAATTAAACTTACTAGAAGCTATACTGAGAATTTATATTCTGGATAAAATCTCTATAGCTTACTTTATAATATTTGTCAATAGAAAACTAAAGTAAAAATAGAAATCGATATACTAAATAGATAAATTGGGATTTGCTTTCTTTGTGTAAATATAAACATCTGCTGATAGATTAATGATTAATTTTTATGTATGAAATAAAAATATTTCAAAAATAAAATGTTTTAAGTGTATATTCACATATACATACGCCATCTATATTAATGATCCTTTTCCCTTCAGGGTTTCCCGCTGATGTTATATATATTGTGTAATTGAATTGATTTATAAGCATATGAATAGCTTTTTCACCATTTTTTTTGTACTGATCTTGTTATTTTAATTATTCTTCGTCTCATAAATCTGAGACTGATTTTTTTTATTTTATTGATGGACGAAAATAATGTTTGAGAAAATGTCAAAGTGTAAAAACATCCTAAAAAAAGAAATAATGATTTTAAAAGAAGTTTTCTAGATCTTTATGAAAAAATAAAGGTTTTCAGCAAACATTTATTGAGTAGTAATGCAAAAGGTTTTTTTTTCAATAGATAGGTCAACGGTGGATAAATATGGCTCTCAGAGCCGCATGCGGCTCTTAGTCAAGCTAAGTGCGGCTCCCATTGAAATCCGATTTTATTTATATTATTTCAGAATTTTTGTTTAATTGTAGAAAAATTTATAATATAATAGAAATTTTCATCAAACATTTTTGTTACTTATTTTATTACAAATTACATTATATATGTATGTACATTCTATTTTCAAATATATCGGCAAACTTAACGTTTATGACATCTATCTAATCTTATAAAAATTACTAAATGTGCGTATGGAGTGATCACGTGTGTATTTATGATTTGTACACTTTTGTATTTGTATATTTTAGTGATAGTTTTTTTATCAACTAAATGTCCTATTTCATATTTTTTTCAAAAAAATTGATATGTAGATTGTTTTATTAAGCAATTTAAATTTGTTTACGATGTGTAACTTTTCCGTGGTGCCGGTCAAGCGTTCTAAAAACATGTGTACAGATTAAAAAATTGTTTTAAGTGTTATGTTTTTTAAATAATTATATGAAAAAACTCTTGAAAATAAAACTGGAAAGCGTTTGTTTGATTTTGGTTATGTTGATCCTATTTTTGGTGGTAAATAATAATGAAACAGATATTTAAGAATTAAGAAAATATCTTCCAGAAATATAGTCCAAAATTGCTCTAAATTATTTTAAATTATTTTTGTTATTTTATTTCAAGAAGTCTTATTTTTTTCAACAATTTGATGCACCATTTAGAATCTTTTAAAACGTGAATTAATATGTAGACATTTTTATTTTAATTATTTATTTATTTATATATTTTGTTTGAATTTCATACTTTGGACATAAATTTATTTAAATTTTTGTTAACATGACTTCAGAAAATATTAAAAATGAAAATACAGTCAAGAAAATAGCTTTCAGAAAGAATGAGTAATAAATTTTGCTTTTATTGACAATAATGAAAAGTTGTTGTCATTATTTGTAAAGTTACAATGCAAACTCCTAAGTTACAAAATGACCATCCCCACTTTTCATCTCAATATCCCAACAATTCAAAATTGTAAACAGAGAAACTTATGTCTATGCAATCAGGGCTTCATAAATAATAAAGACTCTTGCATTCCTTTATACACAAGCATGACAAACATAGAGCTAACAAAGCTAGTTTTTTTAGTAGCTATTGTTCATGCCAAACATCCATCTGGAGAATTTATTAAAAGAAACCTGAAAGAAGTGGTTAAAGTTTTGGATCCAAATATTAAAAATCTACATAAATTGAACAGAAGTTCCTATATCATGCCATTTGAAAATAGTTTGATGTATAATGTGAAAAATTATACAGTATTCAGTTTAACTCTCGATGAGTCTACAGACATTCAGGATGTTTCCACAATTGGTTGTCTTTACAGGATATGTATCTGCAGATGTAAATATAAAAGAATAAATATTAGACCTACTAGTTCTTACTGAAGTTTGATGTCAAAAATGCAGTATTGATGTCAAAAATACACTTGATAAGATAACAAACAAGTTTAAATTGCCTCATGATAAACTTGTAAGTATTGTAACTGATTAGCTCCGGCAATGATAGGGAAAAAAACCTAGGTTTTATTGGTCTTTTAAACAGTGATCCTAAAATTCCACACTTTGTTCCCTTTTCATCATAGAATTCACTATGAGCATCTCATCATACACAAAAATGTGTGGAAGATTATTTTGCAGAATTTAATTAGAACAAATACCAAAACACATTTTAATTTAAGAACTTTTTAGAAGATTTAAATGATGAAATAGATTAATTGGATAATGATTTCTTTTTTTTGTTCTGTTATAAGATGGCTATCAATTTACAATCTTTTGAGCTGTTTTGTATAAATCCTAAATGATATCATAACATTTTTAAAAGAAAAAGAAAAAAAAATACCCAGAATGAAAAATGAAATTCGGCTTTTGGACTTAATGTTCCTTATAGACTTTATGGAATATTTGGAAATACTTAATTTGTTTTTACAAAGAAAGGAAACAATGATTAATGATTTGTTACAAACTGTATTTATTTTTGAAGCTAAACTGTGGCTTTTTGGCATGATCTAACTAAAATATTTAATCATTCTCCACAAGTAAAAGCAAATATAATTATTATCAAAGAAGAAAAAATAGACAAATATAAAAAATAATTGGAAGGATTGCAAGTGGATTTCAAGTGTAGGTTTGAAGATTTTAAAAGTTTTAAATCTACATTTGTATATTTTGTGAACCCATTTATTTGAGATAAAGATGGATTTCCAATTTCTGAAGTACTACTTGTTGAAAAAGCAGTTGGAGAATTGGAGTTATTAAAGATGGAAGAGGATCAGGCATTGCAAATACATCACCAATCTATTCTCTATTTAAATTTTAAAACTCATGCTAGAATCAAAATATCCACAATTAAAAAAAGCTGCTTGCCATCTAATTTTAATTTTTGGTACAATGTATTGCTGTAAATTGTTATATTTCACAACGAAGTTTGTGAAGTCAAAATATCATTCATAGTTGACCAATCAGCATCTCACAAAATTGCTGAAAATATCTTTAACAAATTATACACCAAATTTTAAAGATTTGACCAAAGGTCTTCATTAAATGTTATACTTTTTATTAATATTTTATTATTATTATATTTTATTTTTATTGTTAAAATTTTGAAATAATTATTTTGTATTTCATTTCTTTCTCTTAATTATATTTTTTATATACTTTATGCAGCACTAAAAGTCTGTGAAGAATATATTATCATATTAATTAAGTTAAATAAAATGGACTATATGTATTTATTTTTGTGCATCTATGGACAAATAATATAGTGTGGCTCTAAACAATATGTAAAAAACTGGCATGCAGTTCTCATTGAATTCATGCATACCTACTCTGAGATAGGTGATGATATATATATATAACTTTTCATTTTATCATAAATATTTTAATCACACAATTAAAGACATTTATCTTTTCAAATGTTTTTACATGTGTGATTAAAATATGTTATGAAATAAAAAATTTCAAATATATAGAATATATTTCGCAGATAAAAAAGAGAAATGGAATTGAATAAAATTTTTATGTGGTTGTGTTAAATTATGCCATTTCATTATTTCAGCAGCAATATCTGTAAAACAAACAAAGTCTAAATAAAGGAGCATAGATAAAAGGTCACTATATATATATCTTAGCCAGTTTTCTATAAATTTTAGGCAGCTTTTTATTTTCATCCTCATTTTTTTTCAAATATTTCTTATTTTACGTTCTTATTTGCTGTTGATATGTAAGGCCTTCTTCTTGATCTTTTTTTTCAGCTTAACAGTTTTCGTTTTTGCATTTTCAAAAAATTTGGTAAAACTTCATCTATTGATCATAAATACAAGCGTTAGCAAATTTAACTTGTTTTTTGTTTTTCATAAATGTACCTTTGAAGTTTTCTTGCAATGATATATATTGCAGAGGCTTCTACTATGTGGTGAAACTGAACTGATATCAAACCCATATAGCTATCTGGATTGCTATGCTGAGTTTGAAGACATTACATGTCTAAAAGATTCATGCTTGCAAGCTGAATAGAAATTGTTTCATAAATGCTTGGAGTTAGTGTTTAGATCTAGTTTCTTATTCCTATCCTTCACTGATGATAGCAAATCAGATTGAAATCATGATCTGAGGGTGGAACTAATGATAGAGATAGTGAATTATTACTCTGACGTTTATGTAAACAAACATATGCTTTGACAGTGTTTCGGGTAAAACGTCATCTATTGATTATATATATATGTAGAGAGAGAGAGAGAGCGAGAGTGAAGAGAGAAAGAAAGAATAACATTTGAAATAGTAAATATTTAATAAATAATGCAATATCTATCTATCTATCTATCTATCTATCTATCTATCTATCTATCTATCTATCTATCTATCTATCTATCTATCTATCTATCTATCTATCTATCTATCTATCTATCTATCTATCTATCTATCTATCTATCTATCTATCTATCTATCTATCTATCTATCTATCTATCTATCTATCTATCTATCTATCTATCTATCTATCTATCTATCTATCTATCTATCTATCCATCTATCTATCTATCTATTTAATACAAGCATAGTATATATACTTAAAACTAGGGATTGCATTTACTTGGGGTCAACATAGGTTTAACAATAATATTGGCTCCAAGAAGGGCTTTGAGCATTACATCATCAGATTTTCAATGATATGGATGGCTGAAAAGTTGTAGAGTGGAGAATATTGAAGCCTGTCCATTAAAGTTTGTAGAATTTCTGTGTTATCATAAAACTGAGCACTGTTTATATATGTGTGTGGAAAATGATAATCTGTACCAATTGATGAGTGCTAGTTCAGCATGAAATATGTATATTGGAGATTTTTTTTCACATGTATATGGTCATATGTATTGGTTGTAATATATAGTGAATGACCAAAGAGAGCTTGAATGTCTGAGTTCAAATCTCTCTTAATTATAATATATATATATTGCAATGAAGATTTGTATGGTTGTATGATAAAATTAAAATGTTTTTGAGTACACTGTGTGCTACTTTTTTATTTAACTTGCCAACATTTTTATAAATTCACATTCATTAAACCACTAAACATCACATGATCTCCATCTCTTACGCTAGCACATAACTGTTATAAAACAGGCAAAACTGTCCATATAGTAGTGCACCCTGTGCCAATCAGAGTAATCAATGGATGTAGAAAGATTGTTTATTAGACCCCCAACCAGTGCCTACTCATCCAATATCCCCAGACTAGTTTCTGGCTTTTGGCCTCATCAGTGAGGAGCCTTGGATTTGAGCGCACTGCATCTAGATCTTAGGATCTAAGGCAATCCTCCAGCAGCCACCTTTTATCTCTACTTAACTATAAAACTATGAGAATGAAATTTGAAAACACAATAATATTTTCAGTCTAAGCTCAATAGCTTATATAGTCATATGGGTCTGAACTCAGTTCAGCACCTTACATTTTGGTGTCTTTGGCTCTTAACAACCATAGCCACCACTATCCTATTAGGCAGGATTGGTATTAGACCACTAAACATCACATGATCTCCATCTCTTATGCTAGCACATAACTGTTATTAAACAGGCAAAACTCTCGATAGAGTAGTGCCACCCTGTGCCAAGCAGAGTAGTCAATGGATTCCAGAAGGCTTGGGCACAAACCCCCATCTAGTGCCTATTCATCCAGTATCCTCAGACTAGTTTCTGGCTTTCAGCCTTCATCAGTGAAGAGCCAAAATGTATGAATGCTAAACTGAGTACAGACCCATGTGACTATATAGGCTATTGAGCTTAGATTGAAAATATTATTGTGTTTTTAATTTCATTTTCATAGTTTTGTCATTAAGTAGAGATAGAAGATGGTGCTGGAGGGTTGCATTAGATCCTAAGATCTAGGCACAGTGCTCTCAGATCCAAGGCTCCTCACTGATGAAGGCCAAAAGCCAGAAACTAGTCTGGGGATATTGGATGAGTAGGCACTAGATGAGGGTTTTATGCACAAGCCTTCTGTCATCTATTGATTACTCTGGTTGGCACAGGATTGAACTATTGTATGGAGAGTTTTGAACTGTTTAATTCACATTTATCCTTATCAATGCTAAAACAGTAATGAAAAGCCATTTTGTCTTAAGTAATAATGATATTGTTATTACTTGAGACAAAACAGCTCTTAATGAGAGTCTTACTTTTAACAAGAATAACTGTGATTAGAGAGAAACATTGGCAATGTAACAAAGCCATAATGCATGCTATGATCCAAAAAAGATTTTAATATATATAGATAAAATATCAAATCCCAATAGCTAAACTAGTCATTATACTAAAACCAAATCCAAAAACAAATTAAAAAAATTATTACTAATGGTTTTCCTACCAAAGAAACTATTGATAATGATTTTTCAAATTTGAATTTGACTATATTAAGTCGTGATATAATTGTGAATTGGTGCACTTGGTTTAATATATATATAAAATTTAAAGCAAAAAAAAAAATCTTAAAGTAGTTACTGCAGATTTCTCTACAGATTATTTTCTATTGAAATCAAAATTCTGAAGCTTGATAAATATTTATATTTTGTTCAGTAAAATGTATTTTGATCACTGTTGTATTTTTTAAAGTTGTCAATATACTAATAAAATATTAACCTTTAGAAAGTTAAAAATGTATGATGTTTCTTAAATGTGATATAGGTAATGTTTATAAATTAATAATTAATTAAAAACAAATTGATTTTAGTTTAGAAAAATTCTTTGCTTACTCTAAAATCTAAGTACATTCAAGAAAAAGCTGAAATAGTTTTGAAAAACTTATATATGTTTGACTATTTACAATAAAGATCTTTTTATAACTTTATTTTCATTTTTTCAACTAAAAAATAATCTCATTTCTAAAAGTATTTCGGTCATAGGTATAAATAATATTTGAACATTATCTTATTCATTCATATATATATATATTCATATTTATTGTAAAAATGCACCAAATTATTGAACATCTCATAACGTATTTATTATAAAGTACACACACACACACACACACACATATATATATATATATATATAAAGTAAAGCAAAAAAAGTATCAATGTATAAATATGAAAACACTTTCAAGCACATTATAAGTCTAAAATAGTAGCTGTGATGAAATAAATATTCGCTCATTCATAATATCCATGTACATAATACAGACAAAAATTTAATGAACTATCATACTATTTAATTATAACTGCAGAAATATACTTCCTTTATTAAAACTTTATTGTGACATTATTTTTGACCAGAGAGTACACTCACTGAACCAAAAGCTATTGAATCTAATTCGCTCTCTCAAAACCAGAGATACTAAACTACCTCCACTCCTTACAGACACTTGGGCAATCCTCCAACTCTCATTATCACAGTCTCTGTCATAGGACTCAACCATTTAAATGTTTGAAACCCATGTGGTGCTTGCTCAATGAAGACATGCATCTAGGACTGGCCTGGACTACACACCCTTTCCACTTCCCTTTCCCTTTTCACAAGTATCCTTCCCCTCTTACCGTGTTGCTCCTGAAATTTCAATTTACCATATAATCATTTTCTTGTAAACCTTTTTCTAACTGTATTTATATATTTTTTTTATGAATAAATTTTCATCACTGAGAAAAAGAATCAACCTTTTTTGTTTTAGATTCTTAATATTCAGTGAAAGTTCATAGTTCGTTAACCTTCTCCACCAAAATATTATACACATGCATATGTATATAATGCAGAGTTTAAATTTATTATATATGTTTATAATACAACATAATGATCATGCATTAACAACATCTTTTTGCAAATACTATTACTGCTTTCTTAGAAGCATGATTTTTATCAAGTATTGTAGTGTATTTAAAATGGGTACTGTAACAATTTTGAAAAGACTTAAGAACATGATATACTCTAAATAAATGTGATTTGAATCTTTGAACATATTTGTACATTAATTTGAAATGATTAATATATTATTATTAGAATGGTGTTTCTTTCGAACAAAAATATATAAATTAAAGTTTGGGTTTATCTAATTTCTTTTATAATGTTATGTTAAATGTTTCCCTATCCAATAAAATATAAAAATAATAAAAGCAACAAGTGGGCATAGATTGTATGAATCAACATTTTTAAATTCCTTTAGCAAAACCACTGCAATTTAAAGTTTCTGCAAGATTATATATATAAATACTAATAAATATAGTGCTAATAATTATGTAATCATCAGATATTGAAACTTTATAAATTCTATTTATATCAATGCACTGCCCTCTATTGTCAAATTTGCTTTGTAAATGTAAAATGAATAAATTTGCATCAAATTTCTTGGTTTTTGTTAGGATAGCTAATTTGATAAATGATATTAAATAAAAGTTGTGAAAAATCTGATATAAAAGCTATGTTAAAATCTGATTATAATTGGACATTTACTGGCATTAATCATTTGTTAGATTTACTATTTTTACTTGAACTAAAAAATCAAATGTAAAATTAATTCACTTTACATTTCCAAGGAAATTTGACTATAGAGGGTAGTAAATTGATATATCTAGTGCTCATCAAAGTTATTGACTTAATGATTACATAATTGTTGAGCAGTATTAATTTTTATTTACAAATCTGATATTTGATTTTGTATTCATAAAGATATTAAAATTAATAAAACTTATCTTTACTTTTGTAAAGTTAAATACAGGCCATATTAAATGAGACTATATTGACTATCTAAGTATATTTGTTAGATTAAGTATTCTTATAAAAACTGAAAAAATAAATTTAAATAAACTTATTTTACATTTGGAAACCAAATTTTGAAATTATTATACTCATTATGGTATTTTTTTTTCCATGTGTCAAAGCATCGGCCGGGAAGCGAACCCGAGACTACTGTTAGTAAGGCGGCTGTGCTGACCACTCGGCCGCGCTTGACATTATATTTTTTTAAATTTTAAATCCATTATTTTAACTAAAAACAATTGTTTATAATAAAGAGTATATATTATTATTAATGAAAGCATTTACTTGAATCATGAAGATATATTAGCAAAGATACTTTTATCTAAGTTTGGCTGATATCTAGTATCCTACCACAGCTCTGTAATAAAACTTTTTAATGACTAAAAAAAAGTTATCTCCTATCATTCTCGTATGATTTTTTAAAATTACTATTAATGAATAGACTTATTACAATAACCATTGTGTATAAATTTTATTAAAAAACAATTTTTAAATGCAATTGTTTTAAAATCTTGTCGGAGAGAAATATATAACTTTTTTTTTTTTGCAGTATATAAACTTTAAAAAGTAAACATTCTAAATAAGGATTACATAGCTTTATTTGAAAAAGAGATGTGTAAATTCTCGTTTTTTGTTTGGTTGATTTTATACAATAGGTGAATAATATTTTATTTAATATAATTAATTAAAATTATATTTTAAAAATAAAGGCAATTTTTTTATGTAAAAAATTTTGTTTAATTTTTAGGTTTATATTCTATTCAGGAAAGAAAAAAGAATGGACTACATTTATACAGAGAACAATAAACATTATTTTCATCTGATGTAAATTGCATGAATCGTTCAAGCAAATAATTTATTTATAAAAAATATGTGCTCATTGTGTGTACTGTTAGAATATACACGCACACACTTTTATTCATACGGTATATATGCATCCTGATTGTATATGCAGATCTAGATATGCACAAACCTTAAATTGTGACTATAAAAATGGTTCCAATTTTTCGTCAGTATTTTTAATCATAACATGATTAATCTCATACATCTTGCCAAAGCCAGATTGGAATAGAGTTTTGAAATTTTCTTTGAAATTAGGTTTATATATATAAAGTAGAGTTTTTAATCTGCATATTCACCATACAATCTAATATTTTAAAGATCTATTTAATAATAAATGTAATTGAATATTAATAATACATACAACACATATTAAATAAGTATCCACTTTTGTAATTCTTCTATGAATCTTGAAATCCTCTCAGAAAATTATAGATATGAATATGATTACCAATTAGTTGAAAGCATGCTCAGCATACTATGTTGATGTATTTTAAAGCAGTAAATAAACTGTTCGTAGTATACATATTTTACATATTATCTATATTGAATTATATTTTTTTGAATAAAGTTTTAAAACTATTAAAATTAATAATAAATGCTAACTCAGGGTTGTTAGTATATATCATATAATATTCAATTGACCAAATACTTTACTACTTTTACAATGCTTTATTATTTACCCTTTTCACAGTTAACAGTTCTGATTGCCCCAGCAATCTTCTTCAGAATGCTATAATCTTCAATAAAATATACTTTATAACCCTATGACTGCCAATGACAAATTGTTTACTATTGACAACCATGTGACAATGATTGTATTTTTAAGATGTGCACCATGCATGATATCAACATATTCTCATTGGCTAATGCAACCTACAAATTAATCAGAATTGCATGCTAAAGTCATACTGAGATGTTGGGATAGCTGAGTACTCTTTTTTCAGAATTATTATAACTTGTTAGCATTTTTCTAGATTTATGTATTTTTAATTTTAGTAATTTGTATTAATTTCATAGTATAAATTTTGATATTTTGCTGACACACTTGCAAAACTCTCTAGACACATAAATAGGCCATGGCATACATGTTGGGAAACCCTGAATTAATAAACATATAAAAATAGAATCAAGACATTTTATTGATGCATAATTAAATAATCTAAGAAAATGGCATCTTTTCTATCATAATGCTTTTTTTGTACTTATTCCACATTTCATCTTAAACCATTTGGTGACTTTAATCATAGGAGATGTCAAATATGAGCTTCACATTATTCAAAACAATATTTATTTGCATTGACAGAAGAAAATATTTAGTACTGCATGTGGTAAAAAGTGATTTAAAATTAATACTTGAATTATACTCCCCAAATACAAATATGTATGCAATATTGGAGCTGAATTTAATTCACTGGGAATGTGTATGAATCCAAAGAGCCCCATTTTACAATGATTAATAGGTAAAATTAATATATATTCAATTAGATAAACATTAATATTTTTTTTCGTTAATTAGTTCTTAATCAATTTTGTTACAGACTCCATATTGATTATTAAATATTTATAAAACTTCAAAATAAAAGAAATCCTCAAAATAATTTGAATTGTTGCTAAGTAACTACAATTATAATATTGTATATTAGAGAATAGGATGTCTATCTATGTCGCGGAGTTCATGATTTATCCTTTAAATAATTTACTAGAAAATAAGTTCCTTAACACTTAAAAGTTTTTTTGGTTAAATCATTATGCTTTTGGAACAAACTGAATTTTTATCATCTTTAACTACTAAAAAAATTTAAATGTTCAATATTATAAACATAAATAAATAAATAAAACATCAGATATATCAATCTTTAACTGAGGTTTAGTTTATATCTGTGATAGAGATAATCTCTAGTTTCGATAATGATTAGTAATGGTCATTATTGTATTTATCTGAGATGGAAGGCATCGGAGTTGTGAGTGGAGGGAGTTTGACAGTGGTAAATGAAAATGAAACAAAATAAATAAAAAAAAACCATAACTAATTAGAAGAATTCTTGATTTAGCTTTTCAACTTTATATAAATATAGAAGTGTATCAACCGGTTATAATATGTATTATTGATTGTTGTATAAAAGCTTTTAGAAATTAATATTGATCATTTATTTAAAGAAAATTATTAGAATTTCTACTGAAATTTTATATTTTCAAATATGATTTTCTCTAACTTTAACTTCTGCTAGCTTATTGCTTTTTTTAATCATTACTAATTAGAATCTATTAATAATCTATTTTCTCTCTCTCGTTTTACACATGCGCATATATATATAGGATATAAAGTTGCAAATTTACTAGGAAAAGCTATAAAAATTAAAATATTCCGAAAAATATGTTTACAGAAATAATATTACATTACAATTATAGAATTGAAATAAAATCAAAGCAACATCAGTCTATAGTAAATGATCTTTTTCAAATAGCTTTATATTATATCTAAATAAATAGACGTTGTGTGTATAAGTAAGTACATAGTACATATCTGTTAAATCTGACATAAATGTGTTTAATACATTTTCTCATATAAACTTGTATATAATTTACAATATTCCAAGAAATAAACTTGATATAAATATGATATTTCTGTTACATCTATGAAAATTATTACTTCTTCACAAAATATAATTCGTAAGTGCAGAAATATTAAAAAGAAACTAAAAATATCTTTTTTTTTTTTCATATGTCATAGCATCGGCCGGGACGCGAATCCACAACCGTCTGCAACCAACTACTTACTTGCAAGGCGTATGCGATGACCTCTCGGCTAACAACGCATCTTATTTTTACTTCGAACACTCTATCTCTAGATCTTCTCTCTATATTCTGAATATAATATTACAAGATACCTTCTCCTTACTTTGATTATTACATTACTAAATCTCTTCTCATATATCAAATGACACTTCCCTATAAAATTTTAGAAATTAAGTTCATTAGAAAAATTGATAAAATTAAATATTTTCATTATACAAATACATATAATAATTTTTAAAATGTTATTGGGTTTTTTTCTCATGAAATTATTTTCTTTTTATTTTAAAGACATATTTTATGTGATATTTATTTTATTTTGATTTATTTATTTTATGCATATTTTTTTCCCCAATAAACACTTTTTAGATATAAAAAAAAAGATAAAATTTTCAATCTTTGTTTTCTTTTAAAAGTAGATTAGACAAAAAAAAAAACAAACACTTATTAAGTTTAGGTATTTCTAAAAACTAAAAAAAAAACATTTTTTTTTGTATTTAAATAAACCTTTTAATGGCAATTATAACTACTATATCTTATTATCAAATATAATCTTAATCACTTTCAGATACAATATGCAGTAATTAATAGTAATATCTTTTAATATTATTAATGACGGTTGATCTCAAAAACCTGAATAAAAAATTGTAAAGAAAATAGTTGATTTCATAATATTATTAACATAATTCCATTATAAACTTTTAATTATAAAATATTTTTTATTTTACTACTATCACTAATATTAAAGTTTAGTTCTGCAAAGATCAAAATAATTTTTCTAGATTTATCAAAATCAAATACCCCAGTTTATCCAAGCAATAAATATCACAATATTAATTTTTTCCCCAACTCTAAGCAGGTTTAGAACCTTTTTTTATTATCTAGTTAGTCATAAATTAATATATATATATGTGCTCTGTGCATAAATAATGAAGCTATTCAATGTATGTAAAATTATCAAAATTTACCGCCAAGCGCTTTCAGGACAGCTTATAGTCCCGTATCCATGGCAACTTGTATTTGATTAATAACTATAATATTAATGTAAATTTTATGCAAAAACTCAGATAATTATTAGTATTGATCTGTAAATGGGTTTTATATATATATTGAAGCAGTCGGATCTGAGTTTGATCCTAGCTTCATGACATGAAGCCATAAGCCCACTTCAAACCCACAATACTAACCTTAAATTTTCAATGCAATGGGGATTTATGCGTTCAATCCACGCTAATTTCCATAAAAAATAACTTATTTCATAAATGCATATTAAAATTAATTAGTTTCAGATTTAAATTGATCAATTCTATTAATAAATTCATGATAGAATTATTCATGAATTTATATATTATAACTGCGTGGATTGTGCGTATATATTTGTAAATATTTAAATATATATAATTGTTTAAAAGTTTCATTGCGTCGGGAATATTTGATTTTATTTTTAAATAATTTGTTAAAGTTTTAATGATTAAAAGCTACATTCTTTCGATAAGCTTTCAGATTTTCCCTTTCCAAAAACAATAGTTAAAGTTTTATTAATTAGAAAAAAAAATAAGGATTTCCTAATTAAAATCATTTTCTGATTTTAAGAATTCATTTTCTAATTAGAAAATTAATTCAAGTTAATGACGTTGAAAGCCTTATTGAAGGAATGTATCTAAAAACAACCAGTAAATCTAAAAACATTGATAATGAAAGAAGCGCTAGTCTGAAGGCATCAGAGGACAGTATATATAGCTCTGAAAAGTTTGGAGATGAGGAAGCCATCTTTGTTGTAGAGAAGTGCAGAAAACTCTGTGCGTTTTAAATAGTGTTTCGATGATGGTAAGGGGCTAAACATCAGGAATCTGGTTATCGGTTCCTGAAGTCCCTTGAAAATCTTCAATGGAGCTGCTGAATCTTTTCCGGACCAATTATGCTGCTAAAATTATGAAAAGCCACTAAAATGCTGTTCAAGTAATCGACTAAATGCATGCCTACGTTTTTACCAACCTGGACATGTAAACTAAGAACCAGTCCCAGAAGAAATGGGTAATATGTTTCCATAATGAACCTTAAACTTTCTGGCCAGTTTCGAACTTTACTTTATACTTCCTTTTAGAGCTCTTTTATTCTTTAATGTAATAATCTTTATAAAACTTTTATTCATGCTACTGTAAATTTATATCATAATTCTCTCAACTTTTAGTCTTTAAATTTAACTTTCCTTCCTCACGATGGTGGTTAATTTATTTTATTATATATATTTATTAAGTATTTTATTAATGTTGTTATTTGTAATTATATGCCAATAATCCTTTGACTCGATGATCGCCTTCATTTCCTTTGCCTTATACAAGTAATATACGATTAATTCTGATAGTTAATTCTCGCCCGTTATAACTAGATTTATACAGTTTGATCAATCATTGAGTCAAAAGAAATTATTAAATGATTGTTATTTTATCATTGGCTAATCATAAATTATTAGCTCCACTTGTAATCTATGCCACCGCTACTTTCTAGTTTCACTAATATTTATTTATTCATATATAATCTTAAAATGTTTTTATTGCAAAAGGGCAGATAAAGGAATCAAATATATTTTAATTTAAATTTCTGTTACTCGCTATTAAGATTCAGGAAGGGCACGATGATTGAGGCATAATTAATATGATTTGCAAATACTTTAAAATAGTTTTCATTAAAAGCTCATTTGACTTTAGTTAATTGATCAAGTCATCATGTAGAGCATTCTATATGGGTTTTAGTATTCAAACGATGACTATCAAGTCATCAACTTTGAACATTGCTGACATAGGGCAATCTTCCGCTCCATTAGGCTGGTCGGTGATAATATTTCTATTATTTTAAATTATCAAGGAAGAAAGCACTTCCTCTCCTGTTCATATTAGTCAAAGGGCATAAGACTTGTCAGATGCAAGCTGCCATAGGACTTCGATCATCGACTAGCTATCGTCTTTCAATTTCACTTTATAGCTCATAATTCGTCAGCACCATTACCTTTCTGTTCCAGTAAAGCCCGCTCTGATGCTTGTAATTCGTGATGAAGTGATTTCAATTAAAGTTGAACAAATTATCAGTTATATTTAATTAAATAAGTTTTCCAATAAAGATTAAAGTTATGCCCTAAAATACGTATCTTGCTCTTCATTAATGGATTTGCGAATTTGAAAATAAATATTACATTCTTTCGTATAAAATTAGAGTAATAATTTCCTTTACTAATGAATACCTTTATCTGCCTTTATTTTTTTGTTGGGGGCATAGACATAGAATTCCAATATTGCGTAATATTCATTGGCATATAATAAGGACCACCACTCTTATTATAATTCTAAACTATATTAAAGGCTAGAGGTGATTAATATAATTATTATTTTATTCAAACAAAACAAATTATTATTATTAAATATTTTCTAAACACACTTGGTTTCTTTGTTCTTAATTCTTTTATAATTATTTTAGTGTTAATGCTCACTGTCTGTGTTGGCAACCCGAACAGATATATATGATTCGATTTAAAATCATTTTTAGTCAGTTTATTATCAGATATTAATGTCAGTTCAGGGGTCTCTGATCCTCACCAATCGTTGAGCTAGTTTCTTGGCACATAGTACTGTGCCATTTATTTCTACTAATCTGAGCTAGTGAGTTGGGTTTAAATTAAGTTTGATTCAGCTGAGTTTGGATCCGACTTGCGTTTAGGTGGTGGGTTTTTCGACTGGTACATGGTTATGTTTTTGTTATAATGATCCGGAGAGAGACTTATGTAATCTGCACTACAGGATGCCATCTAGGCATTTGAACCTAGAAAAATTTATAAAGTAGGCAGATACATAAGTCAAAAAAAATACAATTTTTTTAATTTTATATATTTTGATATCCGGACGTTAGCCCATTGTCACTAGCTCAATGGAACAGCAGAGATTTATATTTCATAAAGTCTTATCTAAGAATAATTTTTAAAAAAAGAATAAGATAAGCCACTGCCAGTAATTATACACACAAACATTTATTTACGCATATATATATATATATATATATATAATTTAACATTATTATTTTAGTATGTTTACTGTAACATTATTTTTAACTTTTATTTTAGATTTTAATTTACATTTTAATTTTTATACTATTATAAGTTCGCACAGATGGGTTTATAAAGTTTGTTTTAAAATGTTGAGTATAGATCGGTTACATAGATTACATGGGTAAAAAACATTTCAAAATAAACATAAACGATCAAAATACAAAGTCATTGATCCCATCAATTGCATAGGGAATACAAGAAACCCAGTGTTATTCATTATAAGATACCGCATTAACACCAATAACTTAAAAGTCATCCGAATAAATACATTTTAGATACTCACCATAAGGTATCATTATTTACCAAATGTCTATATATTTTGATCAAATATGAAAACAAAAACATAATTAACCGGTAACAAACCCATGCAAGCGTCTACACTCAATTTAAATTTAATGCATTTTTATTTACAGGGTCGAGTATGAATAGACTACATAGATTTGCATTTGAAAGAAAATATTTTATCCTTACTTAATCTTAGGCCAAAAGTTCGCAGCTAAACTGGCATCAATCCATTTGATATATCGATGTGTTCAATGTAATACAAAATACGACAGCACAATTAGGTTAAGAGAAGAAATTGCTTCTCGTCAGATAGGAATACTGCATCTATCTGATGATAAGAGCAATAAAAAAAAACTCCATAGGAAGGAACTGCGGTCTCCATCTTATAATTTCTCTCATAGGAAAAATGAGTGTGTGCAGCATATAAAACAATTCTGCCTGTAGCGAACCTCATATTACATCTACTAATTACACCAATATATCCAATCCATTGACCTAATTCAAGTACGAAACAAATAACCTAAGATTACCCCCCCACCCTAATATGACTTTACAAATCTATATAGCCGTTCACACCCAACTTAAGTTTAACATTTATATAATTTAATTTATCGCAAAACAAAAATCATAAATAAAACTTAAAGAACAAAAAAAATAAATGGAAATGATTTTACAAAAAAGAAATACATCAAATAAAATTATAACTAATTAATAAATAATTTAGTTTGGTCAGATAAAAATCTATTTTTATTTTTTTTTAAATATGGAAAGTTTTTAATTTAATGTTCATGAATTATCTAAAGTTCTTACACTTTTTAAAATGTCCAGCTTTATCCGTAGCTTGCCATTTGAATGTGAATTCCCACACCATACTAAATAGATATTGGTATCCAGTTAGCCGTTGTTTTTTATTTATCCAGAGGTCTTTTAGATTAGCTGGTCCTTAATGTAGAAAAAACAATGTCATTTCTTTTTTTTTAACAAAACTGAAGGGATTGAAGAGTGCATCTTTTCAATCCCTTCTCCTACAACCCCACACCAACACATATCTGTCCTATTGTATGCAGTGGATTGTGCATATATATTTGTAAATTTTAAATATATATAATTGTTCGAAAGTTTCATTGCGTCGGGAATGTTTGATTTTATATTTAAATAATTTGCTAAAGATTTATTGATTAAAAGCTACATTCTTTCAATAAGCTTTCAGATTTTCTCTTTCCAAAAACAACAGTTAAAGTTTTATTAATTAGAAAAAAAGATAAAGATTTCCTAATTAAAATCATTTTCTGATTTTAAGAAGTCATTTCTAATTAGAAAATGAATTCAAGTTAATGAGTTTAAAAGCCTTATCGAAGGAATGTATCTAAAAACAACCAGCAAATCTAAAAACATTGATAATGAAAGAAGTGCTAGCCTGAAGGCATCAGAGGACAGTATATATAGCCCAGAAAAGTTTGGAGGAGGAAAAGCCATCTTTGTTGTAGAGAAGTGCAGTAAACTCTGTGCATTTTAAATAGCGTTTCTATCATGGTAAAGGGCTAAAACATCAGCAATCTGGCTATGGTTTCTGAAGTCCCCTGGAAATCTTCAATGGAGCTGCTAAATTCTTTCCAGACCAATCATGCTGCTAAAATCATGAAAATTCATTAAAATACTGTTCAAGTAATCGACCGGATGCATGCCTACATTTTTACCAACTTGGATGTGTAAACTAAGGGAACCAGCCCCGGAAGAAATGGGGAATATATTTCCATAATGAACCTTAAATTTTCTGTCCAGTTTCCGAACTTTGTTTTACACTTCCCTTAAGAGCTCTTTTCATTCTATAAATGTAATACTCTGTGAAACCCTTTTATTCATGCTATTTTTAAATTTATATAAATTCTCTCAATCTCTAGTCTTTAAACTTTCTCTTTTTTTACCTGGCGGTTTATTTATTATATTATATATATATTTGTGTGCTTTATTAATGTCATTTATTTTTAATTATATGCCAATAATGTTTTGAATTGATGAGCTCCTTTGTTCTATTTGCCTCACACAAATAATATAATATTAATTCTAATAGTAGTTCTTGCCTATTAGAACTAGATTTATACAGTTCTATGAATCATCAAGTCAAAATAAATTATTACATGTTTACTATTTTTATAATTGGCTAATAATAAATTATTAGCTCCGTTTCCAATCTATGTCCCAGCTATTTTCTCGTGTTTCACTAATATTTATTTATTCATATATAATCTTAAAATGTTTTTATTGCAAAAGGGCTGATAAAGAAATCAAATACATTTTAATTCAAATTTCTGTTACTCGCTATTAAGATTCAGGAAGGGCACGATGATTGGGGCATAATTAATATGATTTACAAATACTTTAAAATAGTTTTCATTAAAAGCTTGTTTGACTTTAATTAATTGATCAAGTCATCACATAGAGCATTCTATATGGATTTTAGTATTCAAATGATGACTATCAAGTCATCATCTTTGAACATTGCTGATGTAGGGCAATCTTCTGCTCTGTTGGGCTGGTCGGTGATAATATTTATGTTATTTTAAATTATCGAGGAAGAAAGTACTTCCTCTCCTGTTCATATTAGTCAAAGGGCATAAGCCTTGTAAGATGCAAGCCCCATAAGACTTCGATCATCGACTAGCTATTGTCTTTCAATTTCACTTTATAGCTCATAATTTGTCAGCACCATTATCTCTCTATTCCAGTAAAGCCCACTCTGATGCTCGTAATTCATGATGAAGTGATTTTAATTAAAGTCAAACAAATTATCAGATATATTTAAGTAAATACATTTTCCAATAAAGATTAAAGTTCAGCCCTAAAATACGTATCTTGCTCATCATGAATGAATTTGCGAATGTGAAAATAAATATCACATTCTTTCATATAAAATTAGAGTAAAAATTTCCTTTACTAATGAATACTTTTATCTGCCTTTTATTCCTTGTTGGGGGCATAGACATAGACTTTCAAATATTGTGTAATATTCATTGGCATATAATAACGACCGCCACTCTTATTATAATTATAAATTTTGTTAAAGGCTAGAGGTGATTAATATAATCATTATTATAATTCAAACAAAACAAATTATTATTATTAAATATTTTCTAAACACACTTGGTTTCTTAGTTCTTAATTCTTTTATAATGATTTTAATGTTAATACTCACTGTCTGTGTTGGCAACCCGAACATATACATATGATTCGATTTAAAATTATTTTAGTCAGTTTATTATCAGATATTAATGTCAGTTCAGGGGTCTCTGATCCTCACCAACCATTGAGCTAGTTTCTTGGCACATAGCACTGTGCTGTCGATTTCTACTAATCTGAGCTGGTGAGTTGGGTTTGAATTCAGTTTGGTTCAGCTGAGTTTGGATCTGACTTGCAGTTCTTTTGGTGGGTTTATCAACTGGTGCATGGTTATGTTTTTGGCACCCAATGTGGGGCATATAATTAAAATAACAACATTCATAAATTACTTAATAAATATATATAATAAAATAAAACCATGTATGCAGGAGGTATGAAACCAGTGATGGCCACAAGACCAAATGAAATACTAGCTATAGATCATTATGGGCCTCTTCCCAAATTTAGAACCTTTCAATACTTGCTTGTCATGTATGATATTTTTTCGAAGTATGTTCAAATTTACCCAGTTCGAACCACCAATTCACGAAATGCCATCCGGGTCCTTCAGGATAAGCAATTTTCTAAGGTAGGTAAGCCTGAGACCATATTATCAGATCATGACTCAGCATTCACCTCAAAAGAGTGGAAGAATTGGATAAAAAAACAAAAGGTAAATCATCGTCTGACATCAATCAGAAACCCGCAGTCCAACCCATGTGAAAGAGTTATGAGAGAAATTAGTCAACTCTTTCATGTGTGCATACCAACAGATCATAGGAGGTGGGTGGACAAAGTTCCATATGTAATGGACTGCATTAATAATACAATGAATGTGTCAACAGGTTTCTATGGGCAGCCATATCAGGCCATTTTTTCTTCACTATTACCAAAAGATGAAATATGTATTAATCCAATAACTGACCAAGATATGGCCAGAAAGCAGCTAGCACAGATGGCTCAGAGTGGAATAAAAAGAAGTAGGGTGCACCATTACTATTTTAAAGTTGGGGATCAAGTTTTGATAAGATTACCAAGATCTAGTAATGCCCCCAAGAAAGAATTCAAAAAATTCTTCCCATTATACAGTGGGCCATATGAAATAATAAAGGAATGCCATGACAATGCATGTTTTCTAAAGGGAAAGGGACTCCAGGGGGTTTACAATGCCAGACAGTTAAAACCATATGTGCCACCTGATCGAGGGAAATAATAGTATAAACATTAAATGAAGAGACAGATACATATATACAGATGACCGACTGACATGACCATAGGGAAAATGAGACTTGATTAACGGACCTATTTATCAGCTAGATAATATTTAAAAAAATGATCGCAATGAGACATGTATAATTTTTGTAGTTTGTACAGATGATATTCACGCTAATGCTGTTCTCCCAGAGTCTACCAATTAGTCGAGTACACTTATATGAATGTATCATGCATAAGTAAAGAGATTTTTTTTCATTGTTTTTTTTGAAGTGAAAAGAAACGAAGCAGTCAGATCTGAGTTTGATCCTAGCTTCATGACATCAAGCCATAAGCCCACTTCAAACCCACAATACTAATCTTAAGTTTCTGATGCAATGGGGTTTATACATTCAATCCACACTAATTTCCATAAAGAATAACTTATTTCATAAATGCATATTAAAATTAATTAGTTTCAGATTTAAATTGATCAATTCTATTAATAAATTCATGATAGAATTATTCATGAATTTATATATTATAACTGCGTGGATTGTGCGTATATATTTGTAAGTATTTAAATATATATAATTGTTTAAAAGTTTCATTGTGTCAGGAATATTTGATTTTATTTTTAAATAATTTGTTAAAGTTTTAATGATTAAAAGCTACATTCTTTCGATAAGCTTTCAGATTTTCCCTTTCCAAAAGCAATAGTTAAAGTTTTATTAATTAGAAAAAAAGATAAGGATTTCCTAATTAAAATCATTTTCTGATTTTAAGAATTCATTTTCTAATTAGAAAATGAATTCATGTTAATGAGTTTGAAAGCCTTATCGAAGGAATGTATCTAAAAACAACCAGTAAATCTAAAAACATTGATAATGAAAGAAGTACTAGCCTGAAGGCATCAGAGGACAGTATATATAGCTCTGAAAACTTTGGAGATGAGAAAGTCATCTTTGTTGTAGAGAAGTGCAGTAAACTCTGTGTGTTTTAAATAGTGTTTCGATCATGGTAAGGGGCCAAACATCAGCAATCTGGCTTTAGCTTCCTGAAGTCCCCTGAAAATCTTCAATGGAGCTGCTGAATCTTTTCCAGACCAATCATGCTGCTAAAATTATGAAAAGCCACTAAAATGCTGATTCAAGTAATTGACTAAATGCATGCCTATATTTTTACCAACCTGGATGTGTAAACTAAGAACCATCCCCGGAAGAAATGGGTAATATGTTTCCATAATGAACCTTAAACTTTCTGGCCAGTTTCGAACTTTACTTTACACTCTCTTTTAGAGATCTTTTATTCTTTAATGTAATAATCTTTATAAAACCTTTTATTCATGCTACTGTAAATTTATATCATAATTCTCTCAACTTTTAGTCTTTAAATTTAACTTTCCTTCCTCATGATGGGGGTTCATTTATTTTATTATATATATTTATTAAGTATTTTATTAATGTTGTTATTTGTAATTATATGCCAATAATCCTTCGACTCAATCTCCTTCGTTTCCTTTGCCTTATACAAGTAATATAAGATTAATTCTGATAGTTAATTCTCGCCCATTAGAACTAGATTTATACAGTTTGATCAATCATCGAGTCGAAATAAATTATTAAATGATTGTTATTTTATCATTGGCTAATCATAAACTATTAGCTCCACTTCTACTCTATGCCACCACTATTTTCTCATTTCACTAATATTTATTTATTTATATATAATCTTAAAATGTTTTTATTGCAAAAGGGCTGAAAAAGAAATCAAATATATTCTAATTCAAATTTCTGTTACTCGCTATTAAGATTCAGGAAGGGCACGATGATTGGGGCATAATTAATATGATTTGCAAATACTTTAAAATAGTTTTCATTAAAAGCTTGTTTGACTTTAGTTAATTGATCAAGTCATCATGTAGAGCATTCTATATGGGTTTTAGTATTCAAACGGTGACTATCAAGTCATCATCTTCGAACGTTGCTGACGTAGGGCAATCTTCTGCTCCGTTAGGCTGGTCGGTGATAATATTTCTGTTATTATAAATTATCAAAGAAGAAAGCACTTCCTCTCCTGTTCATATTAGTCAAAGGACCTAAGACTTGTCAGATGCAAGCTGCCATAGGACTTCAATCATCGACTAGCTATCGTCTTTCAATTTCACTTTATAGCTCATAATTCGTCAGCACCATTACCTTTCTGTTCCAGTAAAGCCCGCTCTGATGCTTGTAATTTGTGATGAAGTGATTTCAGTTAAAGTCGAACAAATTATCAGTTATATTTAATTAAATAAGTTTTCCAATAAAGATTAAAGTTATGCCCTAAAATACGTATCTTGCTCTTCATGAATGGATTTGCGAATTTGAAAATAAATATCACATTTTTTCGTATAAAATTAGGGTAATAATTTCCTTTACTAATGAATACCTTTATCTGCCTTTATTTTCTTGTTGGGGGCATAGACATAGAATTCCAATATTGCATAATATTCATTGGCATATAATAAAAACCGCCACTCTTATTATAATTCTAAACTATATTAAAGGCTAGAGGTGATTAAGATAATCATTATTTTATTCAAACAAAACAAATTATTATTATTAAATATTTTCTAAACACACTTGGTTTTTTCCTTCTTAATTCTTTTATAATTATTTTAGTGTTAATGCTCACTGTCTGTGTTGGCAACCTGAACAGATACATATGATTTGATTTAAAATCATTTTTAGTCAGTTTATTATCAGATATTAATGTCAGTTCAGGGGTCTCTGATTTTCACCAACCATTGAGCTAGTTTCTTGGCACATAGCACTGTGCCGTCGATTTCTACTAATCTGAACTAGTGAGTTGAGTTTGAATTCAGTTTGTTTCAGCTGAGTTTGGATCCAACTTGCATTTAGGTGGTGGGTTTTTTGACTGGTACTATATATATATATATATATATATATATATATTGTCAATAAATAATAGTATATATATATATATATATATATATATATATATACTATTATTTATTGACAAATGTTTTAAGTTAATCTGAGTTGGTCAAATGAGCAAAATTGTGCTAATTATAGTTTAGTATTGAAGCTATCAATCTGATACTCAGATTGAGCTTCACAGCTCACTGAGATACCCATTAAATTCAAAAAACAAGATGGAAGCAAATGTCATCAGTTCAAATCCCATGAATCAATATTTTAATGTTAGCAGCTTGTCTATTTAGTAAATGCATTTTATTTCTATTTATAAAAATTGCCTCCTTAAATTTTCTTTTATTATGATTTCTCTTTTCATGAAGAATTTTCACACTTTAATATCAAATTTAAATGTATATTTACATGTTTTTTCATGATCAAAGAAAACTGAAGCAGTCATTAAATCATCATTATTCTTACTTTTTACATGATTATATAACAATTCATGCTCTTTTAATCTTTTTTCAATACTATAAAATAAAATAACAATTCATGTCAATTGTTAATACAGAGTTTCTTTAATATAAATAAAATAATAAATAATATTTCCAAGCACTTTCAACTCTTACGAGTCTTTATCAAGGCAATGTAAAAATTATATTTTATTTTATATTTATATTATATACAGAAGTATTATTTAGTTTTTCAGTACTGTATGAATTTAAATTAAATTGAGAGACTGCAAACCTCTCATGCTCATCACTATCCAACAGCCAATCAGATGTTCTCAATAGCGATCAAATTGTAAATACAAGACAGAGAATTTAACAAGAAGAAGGTGGTCCACCTTCTTCTTTACTTGACTTTCTATATATCCAAGCCAGTCTGAAGTATCTCAATTTGAAAGCATGAAGCTCTAAGTATCTTCACATTTAACTCACTGAGTTTAAATTACAAACATACAGCATGAAATCCTATGATTTACTATGCAGTAGTTTTTAGATGCTATAACTTGCAGTAATGTATGTAAATAATATTTATTTTATAAAGTGCAAACAATATTTGAAATTAAATTGAGAGACTGCAAACCTCTCATGATCATCACTATCCAACAGCCAATCAGATGTTCTCAATAGCAATCAAATTGTAAATACAAATTGTCTGTCTTGTATTTACGATTTGATCGCTATTGAGAATATTGGATTGTCTGTTGGATAGTGATGAGCACAAGAGGTTTGCAGTCTCTCAATTTAATTTCAAATACTGTTTGTGCTTTATAAAATAAATATTATTTACATATTGTATGAATCGTTATTATTATATAAGCATGTATAAAAATAAAAATAATGATGATTTAATGATTGCTTCAGTTTTCCTTGATCATGGAAAAACACATAAATATAAATATAAATTTGATATTGAAAGTGTGAAAATTCTTCATGAAGAGAGAAACCATAATAAAAGAGAAATTAAGGAGGCAATTTTTATAAATAGGAATAAAATGCATTTAATAAATAGACAAGCTGCTAGCATTAAAATACGGGATTTATGGGATTTGGATTCATGGGATTTAAACTGATGATGTTTTCTTTCAACTTGTTTTTTGAATTTAATGGCAGTTGAGGCAGGTTTAAGAAATTAACTGAAAGTACTTCTTTGGATTGAAAGATTATTTATAATAGTTTATTACTGTTATATTTATTATTTTTATGATATATATATAAATTAATTTATTATTCATAATAATTATTTCCATTCTCAAAAAAAAAAAATGCTGCTTATCATTCTACTAATTCTACTTTTCTTATGCTCAGAAATTGCTTGATATTGTTGTTAGATATACAAATGGAAATTTGATTACTTACTTATAGTAAAATCAACTAGTTAATCCATGACAATAAAAATAATTTCTTCTAAGATCATAATTATTTAAACGATGCACATTAACTTAAATTGTTTTACTACATAATATTTCTTCCATAGGTTTCTAAAAATGAGTACAAATATTGAAAATGTAAAATATAATCATTAAAATAACATAAAAGTACCAAGGGAATATTTTTTTTTATTTTTATGATTAATTTCCAATCATCAATTTTCTATTATTAGTAAAATTTTACCACAAATGTCAATGTGTGCTTTAATCTTCAGGAAATCTCCACTTCCACTCTATTTTATAAAACTTATGCATGCTGATTATTAATTGATTATTTTACTTAGAAGAAATTAATTTATCTGGAAACATAATGCTATTAATAATTGGTAATAAACTATGAAAATGTCATCATTTAAATGTGATAATCTATATCCCATCACATCTCTGCTTTTTACATACAAAAAATAGAAAGAACATTAACATAACTTTAAAACACTTTTAGTACAGAGTATCCTTTTAAAATTGTTATATACAGAATAAAAAGAAGAAATAGAAATTTTTACATTTAAGTGTCATATTCCAAAATTCTGATTAAATTTTCAGTTCATTAGTGAGTTTACATTATTAATCAACCATGATTCTTCTATTTTAAACTTCTGCCATTATGTTAATTGTAAACCATCTGTCCACATTCAATGTCAACTACATGACCAAGTATATTTTTGTGATCTAAATATGTAGATGATACTGTGAGATACCATTATATTATAAATATATAAATATTGTTTTAATATTATATTAATATCCACTCTCAATTTAACATAGTAATTTGGCCTTTGACATTTAATTGAATAAACAATTTGCAGATATTCTCTTTACTGATTTCATCTTTTCTATTATTAATTAATTGATTTAAAGTGACTAATGAACAAAAACTCACACTACAAGTTTTTTTGCATAATTTCTTAATGTTTGTTAAAATGAAGGCATATATGGAAGGGGCATTTACGATTTATTTCTAATAATTATATATTACATTTTAATTTACTATAAAATTGCTTCTTATAGTCAGATGTATATTTGAATTGTTATATATTACTTGGCATTATATTGGAAATATTACATTTGTTTTATCAGTTTCAAATTTGTGAAATTTAGACTATTCATATAATACATTGTACGGGCTTAAACCTTCATTTATATATGTAATATATGCAGGATTTAAACTCAGACTTTTACACATCCCATTATTCTCAGTGCCATCTTATATTGCTGACTCATCTGATTACACACATGTTGAAAAGATAAATAATCACCAATATACATATTTCATGTTAAACCAGCACTCATCAATTGGTCCAGATTACCACCTCCACACATATATAGAATCAGTACTCAGCTTTATATTAAGATAGTCAATCCTCATATAAAAAAACTTTTAATCTTGAATATTTATATCCTGACATTTTAATAATTTAGGATTGAAACAACCTCTAATATTAATATTTTTTATGTGTAAAATATAATTTAATAAGTTTCTATTATATATGAATCATATAATTTGTTCTTGTTTAAATCTGATAAAAATATAATATTGATTAATATAGAGCACATTGGATTTCCACCAACTAAGAGAACAAGCTAGATTTAAAAGTGGTTTTAGTACAGTAGATCATATCCAGATATTGAGAAAAGTTATAGAAAGGACAAATGAATATGAGTTGCCATTATGTTTTGGATTTGTAGATTATGAAAAGGCATTTGATTCTATAAACATTTCTTCAGTGATTAAAGCATTGGATCATCAAGGTGTAGATCCAGGATATTGTCATATTTTAAGATTATTTCTAAAAATGCAACAGCAACAATTAGATTACATAATGATACTGGGAAAGTCAACATTGAGAAAGGTATAAGACAAGGTGACTCCATATCTCCAAGACTTTTTACAGCAGTGCTGCAAGAAGTATTTTGTGGATTAAAATGGGAAACTAAAGGAGTGAAAATTAATGGAGATTATTTAAGTCATTTAGATTTTGCAGATGATGTAGTTGTTTTTGCAAATAATGCTTCAGAGCTGCAGGAAATGTTGCAGGAGTTATCTTATGAAAGTAGGAAAGTAGGACTAAAGATAAAGGTTAAAAAGACTAAAGTAATGTTAAATCGATTTGCTCAAAATATGAAAATAAAGATTGATTATGATGAATTAGAAGAAGTTAACAGTTACAAATACCTTGGTCAGATTATTAATACAGATGGAAACATAATGGATGAAATTAATCATAGAATTAAACTTGGTTGGAGTGCTTTTGGTAGAAATAACTTGATACTAAAAGGAAATACGCCTATGTGTTTGAAAAGAAAGGTTTTTAACAAATGTGTTTTACCAGTTCTTACTTATGGATCTGAGACTTGGACACTTAATAGAAAAGCAATACAAAGACTTCAGACCACTCAAAGAAGTATTGAGAGATTTATGTTGGGAGTAACAAGAAGAGATCGAAAATGCAATGTATGGGTAAGAGAACAAACAGGTGTTACTGACCTCACTGAAAAAATTAAACAATTGAAGTGGAGTTGGGCTGGACATATTGCTAAAAGAGATGATAATAGATGGACAATTGAAATTTTAAAATGCCTTCCAAGAAATTGCAAAAGACCCAGAAAGAGACCACATATGAGATGGATGAATGAAATAAGAAAGTGTGCAGGGGTGATGTGGAGAACAGAAGCTAAAGATTGGAGAAGATGGATTAAACTTGAAGAGATCTTCATCCTGCAGTGGATTGATAATGGTTGATGATGATGATGATTGCCAAGTTAATATATATATATATATTATATTAATTACATATTATTAAACATATGATTTTATAAGTTAAAATAAAATAGTAATATAGTTAGTAAAATAAATCTTAGATGACTACTTCTATATCTTTGATTTAAACAAAATTTACAAAAATTAGTCCAGTCACATTAAATCAATTTATAAATAGTAATATTTCCAAAATCAATCCTGGAGAATGTTCACAGACTATTTCTACAATTGAATGTCAGGTAAATTGAAAAATGCAAGTTAAAATAGCATTTATATCTTTATAATAAAGCCAAAATAGGTTGTATAGTATCATTTATATATTTAAAACATAAAAATATATTTCACCATGTTTTCAATCCTAAAGAAATACAAATGATTTTCAGTGAATATAATGTTATCATCCAACAAATAAAAAAACATGATTCTTTTTTTTTTGCATGTATCAAAGCACTGGCTGGGAAGCGAACCCATGAACCCGGGACAACTGCTTGTAAGGCAGCCATTGCTGACCACTCAGCCACCAACTTTTGACAAAAAAATGATTCTTTATAATAGAAATTCATTAATGAGCAAACAATTTGCAATGTTCAATTGGATCCATGTTGAAATACACACTACTAAATGGAGTGGTTGTATTTCGTTTATTATTTTGAGTAAAACATTTTCCCTACACTAAAAATAAATTAAAGTTATATTTAATTAATATTCTTGATATTTTCTCCGTAGAACAAGAAACAAGCATTAATATAATTGCATATAGATTGTTACTATTAATATCAAAACTTTATGAAATTCTTTTGGAAACATAAATAATATCATATCATGTTAAGGCCAAAACTATATACATTATCATCATCATCATCAACCATATTATTAATCCACTGCAGGATGAAGGTCTCTTCAAATTCAGCCCATCTTCTCCGATCTTTAGTTTCTCTTCTCCAAATGTCTCCTGCACACTTTCTTATTCCATTCATCCATCTCACAGATGATCTCCTTCTGGGTCTTTTACAATCTCTTGGAATCCAGATTAAAATTTCAATTGTCCATTATACATTGTATATTTCCAAAGTATTAAAATTTTTATTTTAACTAAAATATAGGTATATAACCCTTTACTGGCCAATACTATATAGCTAATTACGAAATTGTATATATAAGTATGTGTATTGATACAAATTTGTAAAAAAAAAAAAAATCTTACAATTACCGCATTATTTGATTTTTAAATAGAACAGCATTCCTTTGGATAAAATGGTTAATTTTATATCTTAGTCATGCTTTTTTTAATCAAAAAGAAAAAAAGAATAAAGTAAATAAAATTCAATTCCTAAATTTTTTTGTACAACGAACTGTTCCATTTTATATTTCTTTTTTATTGGCTAACTTTTTTCTTTTTCTTTTTTTAAAAAAACAACAACATTAAAATAGAAATCTTAAAATGATAAATAACTGCCTAGAAAAAGTATATTTGCCTTTTTATTTGTGATAATGCTTAACATTCTTTTGCGAACAGAAATTACTTAATAGCAAATGGGTGGGATAGCTGTTAAACAAATAACATTACTTAGAATAACAATCTTGCTAACGCAATTTTTTTTTTTTAAAGAAAATCAATTTATAATGTATATTAATTTTATAAAAGTTTGTTAAATTTGATAAAATAAGATTATTAAAAATTTTGTTGCTCGCATTAAAATATATTTTTATGAATGTGAGGTGTGTGAGAGAGCAGGTAGTATTTAGTATTTACCCCACGATAGATATTATGCTTGAAACTTTCACTCATTTCGAATATATAATTTAAAAACTAAAAACGCCATTTTAATGAGTGGGCTGTTTAACTCATAAAATGCTCTCCGATAAGATTTTTTTACATTTACATAATTTTATCAATTTCAGTACAACAGAATCTATATTGATAGCACTTCTATATCTAAAATAAAAATAAACTGGATATACCTTGTTATAAAACAATATTTGCTGAGTATAAAAGAATAGTTGTTTAACTGCTTGTAACCAGACGTGCTAACCACTCGGCCACCAACGCTTGTCTTTTATTTTGAGAGGAAAACTACTAATATTAGCAATAATCAATTATAAACATAGTTTAGATAATAAAATAATAGAAATCAAAAATTAAAAACATTTAAACCAGAATAATGGTAAGTAGCAACAATGATGAATAATGACAGGTAACATACATTATGATTAAGTAATTATTTTTGTTTATAATCATTAATAATCTACTATTTCTGCCACCATTTTAACACAATTTTTTCTTTTAATATTTGGACTTACAATGTAAAATTTATTTAACTCTTTATAGAATTTATTAAGATGTACCATCCATAAATGTCATTAATAATCTGTGCATGCTTTAATAATAATGATTGAACCTTCATGTGTAAAAGAACATGTTGATATTCATTTTGAATATATGATTTAAAAACGAAAAAAGTAATTTTAATCTATAGTTTTTTTAATTCATAAGGTACTGTCTGGTATTTAGATAAAATTGATATGATGAAAATAGTATCAGATAATAGACCTATGATAATGCTTATTGTTATTTGCAGCCATTTTATTTCTTTCAGTATTTGAAATAATTGTTAAAACAAGCAAAACTCACTATATATATATTGTGACACACAGCAAGCATAAGCCAGAAACTAGTCTGGGGATATTGGATGAGTAGGCACTAGATGGGGATTTTATGCACAAGCCTTCTGGCATCCATTGATTGCTCTAGCTTGCTGTGTGTGGCAATATATATAGTGAGTTTTGCCTGTTTTAACAACAGTTATACACAAGCATAAGAGATGGTAGTCATGTGATGTTTATTGGTTTATTTGGAATTATCTTATAAAGTTTACTTTGCACTTTATATAATTTAATTAATATGCATTCTCTGTGAATGTCATTAATTATACATGATATTTAAGAATAACCATGATTAGAAATATTACTTAATAACAATTATTTTAGGATGCAAAACTAATGTGAAATTTATTACATATTTTTTTAGAAAGTTTTCTGTTAATATTATGTGAATTATCAGCAATCACTTTTATTAACAACTCTGTATTCTAAATACAAGCATAATGTACACATACTTAAGCAGTTTATATTTTTCTAAATGACCTAACATTAATAATAATGGTGAACTTTATAATAAAAAAAAAAAGGTAACATATTCTTTATCTACTGACATTATGTGTCAATACTTAAGCATCTATCTAGGATGTTATAACTAAAAGTATTTAAAAAAATTTAGTGCCTATTTCAGTATTATAGTCAACAATGTTAATGAGTCCTTGAATGTCAAAGTTCTTATGTAATAAAGATGTAAATAGTTATATTATAAATGACTGCATGATTTACCAGAAATAGAAATTTACAGACATGTGAATGATGTAATCATTTGGGTAGATGATACAGAAATGATAAATATTTTTAGGGATATTTCTAATGTAAGTCAATTTAGTCATCTGACTTCAAATTATTTAGAACCATATTTTTTTTTTATAGAATGTTTCAAAATGTTGTTACAGCTACGAGACAAATGTTTTATGTTGGAAAATGATTTTATTAAAATGTTGTTTAAGATTATGACAATAAAGGCATACAATATTTTCATATGATAAAATTTTGTTAATCTTTCAGATTTGTAAAACACATTATTTGATAAACACTGTGAATTTAAACATACACATATAATTTCCAAAATATTAGAATACGTTAAAACTCAAAAGGCCAAAATAGTTGTCCATATAAATTTCTAGATATATAATTTTATTTATTTTCTATAATGGAAATAAGATGTAATAATCAGAGTATCATACAGAATATGTGTTTACTTATCTAGATAATATATCAGACATGATAGCAGTCAAAAGTTGATTAGATATTAGAAAGTTATATACAATAACATTTTGAGTCTCATTCTTAGTTTTTTGTTTATTATAATCTAATATATGAGTTAGAATAATATCTAAATATTGTAAGATGAAAAACAATCAAATAAATATGTTGAAATTTTCTGTTTCACTTAAATTTTTAATAATTCACAATGTAGTGTTTTTGCAAAAAGGAAAGAAGCTTACAATTATGGTATTTATCATCAAAATAAAGTGGCCAAAAAACTTTATATATCTTTGTGTATTTTCTATAAATTTTTTATTTTTACTATTTTTCCACTAAAGCAAATGCATTATTAAAATATGTCTATTTTGGTTTATTCTTTCTTTTTTTATTTTTCTCTCAACTTTGTGATTCTTGCTTCATTCTTGATATTTTCATCACTTTAAGAACATATCAGTATTTTTAAGTACTCTATTTCTAGATCTTTTTAATGGTTATTTTTCTCAAACGATCATTCTTTTTAATTTTATCTGTATAAATAATGAATTTTTTTTTTCATTCTAATACTGTAAACATTTTAAATTATTGTTTTTTCTTTGTATCAAGTAAAACATTCAACATTTTAATGAATCTCTTTTTGAACTTGATTAAAACACAAATGATCTCTACTAATATATGGTATGGCTGAAGATCTCTCAGCCCCATATGGCTATTTGAGTTGGATAGCTGAGTTTGAAGACATGTAGGTGTCTGAAAATTTCAGATTTTTTTCTCAATAAATAACTTTTAGTTAAATGCTGGCTTTGGGTTGGTGTTTTTTTAGATCTAGTGTCTGAACCTACCCTAGCATCTCTCTGAGGAGTGCCAGAGCACAAAACCATGGTCAGAGGTTTGGGGGGGGATCCTGACAGAGATATTTTAAATTCTTTCTCAAGCTAAGCATTTACCATAAAGCTTGTTGAGGAATTGCCAATCCTCATTGTTTATAACTTACAAGCTTAAGAAAATAGAGTCATGTGATCTATGACTCTTATTTTGACTATTTACAAATGATCTCTAGTTTAATAATAATAAAAATAACTCTTCTATAAATACATAATCTTCATTTTCATTTTCCCACTTTTAATTCTCTTATTTAAATATTTTAAGCATCTATATATATATCTATTGTAGAGCTTAGATATTTCTCAAGCAAATAATAACTATTTTAGAGAGATAGTTCCTAACCACCAAAAAAGCAATTGGTCTTAAGTAGTCCATTTCAAGTTTAAAATGTCCCCAATATTTTTATACAGAATAATAGTGAAACATAAAAAATATTCCCATGAAATAGATAAGTGATTTGTTTTATTATCTTGCTATATAGATAAATACTTGAAAAGTTATATGCTTTTTTTATTTTTTTCAGAGGCAAAACTATCTATACAGTAATGCCACTTAGTGCCATCTAAGGAAATCAATGGATGTAAGAAAGTTTGTAGAGAAAATTCCTTTCTAGTGCCTACTCATCCATTATCCCCAGGCTAATTTCTAGCTTTTGGATTTCATCAATGATGAATCTTAGATCTGATAGCAATAGATCTCAGGATCTAATGCAACCCTCACTGATGAAAGCTATAAGCTAGAAACTAGTTTGGTGATATTGGATGAGGAATTAGGATTTTAAGCACAAATCTTTTTGCATCCATTGATTATTTAGGCTTGCACTGGTGGCACTACTGTATAGAGTTGTGCCACTGTTATAGCAGCTTATGTATGTAGAGGAGAATGGTGGTTATAAGATGTGTAGTGGTTTAATGATTTTTAAATATTATTATTGCATCATTATTTAACTGATTAATGCAGAGATTTTGAATATTCTTTTATTTTTAAGTAAAAATAGCTTGATAATAGTTTAAATATGTAAATTCAAATTTTTTTATTTGGAGATCAAAGACAGTCAGATAAATAAAAAAATACTTGCAAAATATAATTATAATGTGGCACAACCTTTATCACCAATGAGAAAGGTGTTACATATGTCTATTTACCTTTAACTTATTATAATGCAAAGCACAATGAATAGCATTTCATAATAATAAATTTTGTAATAATCAATGAATGAAATTTTTTTATCAAACTTACAAAGCTGTTGTATTTTTTGTTTGTGAGATGTTTTTACAGCTTTAAATTGCTTCAATAGGAAAACAGGCACTGGTTTGCATTGGAGATGATGTAAAAATAAACTATACATTCAGAGGAAATAGGACTATAGTACATGACTATCAGTAGTAAAAGTCATTTCTTTTTACATTTATATATATATATATATATATGAAAAACAAAAAAAAAGTTATTCACATAACTTGCTATCACTTGTTATTTATGATCAATAGATGGCGTTTTACCAAAACCACCAAAACAAGTGTAAAATTTGTTTACATAAATGACAAAAGAGTCAGAATTAACTATCTCTTTCATTTGATCACCCTCAGATCAGCTGATTTTAAGCTATTTGCTATCATCAGTGAAGGATAGAGTTAGAAACTAGATCTAAACACTGACTCCAAATGTTTATGCAAAACGTTTCTATCAGTTTGCAAGCGTGAATTTTTCAGACCGGTAAAGTCTTCAAACTTAGCCTAACAAGCCATATATATATATATGATTTTCTGATTTACAATCAATATATCAACATTTGTATGGTTATCACAATTTATTCTAAAAGTATCAAAGTTTTTGCACTAACAATTTTGTCACTATCATTTGTAGAATTTGGATACTTGGTACTGATAAATATTGAACAAAGATAAATAAGACTATGAGAGGATACTTGGGTCAACTAAAAAGTATTAGTTTGGCATAAAATGCATTTCAGGGAATCATTTCTTTTCTTCATATATCTTCATTCATGAGATAAAATTGGAAAATTATAAATATGTGTAACATCTGAATGATTAATCAGATTAACAGGGGCCATATTAGTATTTTAGCTAATAATAGCCACGGTATCCATTTACTATGTATTAAATGATGGCTATTTTGGTTGGGTATAGGCATGGCTAGATAGAAAAAAATTCTAAATTTGTTTATGATCTAAAAAATATGTTTTGCTAACCATAGAATAAAAAATTAGAATGGTATTGACTAATTATTAATTTTTTAAATACTGATGAATATATGTTTAGTAAAAGATTAAAATAAAATAGATAATGTATAAATTTACATTGAAAAAAATGTGAATTTTTTCTACAGTACAGGCTTTTTATACCTGTGCTTATATATGTAATATATAATGTGTTTGAACTCAGACTTTCACACGATCCTCAACCATACATGCATACCGCTGATACACTTGATCACACACATGTCGAAAAGATAAATAATCACCAATATTCGTATTTCGTGCTAAACCAGCACTCGTCAGTTGGTCCAGATTATCATGGTAAAATTATTTATATATATATGCTACCAATAAAATTTAAAAAATGAATAAAGAATCATTATCAGTTTTAAAAGCAGAGTAAATTAAATGTTGATTATTTCCAGACATTTTATAGAATGTAATTTATTTGGAAATTATAATTTAGTATTTAGCAATCTGTATGAAACAAGATATCTGAAATTATTATATTGTTTTTACAATGTATCTTGGTTAGGACCTTTATAATAATCTGAATATATCTATAAATATTTTTTCTGTGTGATTCATGACCTAAGATTTTATCTAAATAAAACATTAAAAAAATATTTTACATACTTTAGATTATTTTAATTGGTCAGACTTTAGTATTCTAAATTGTAATCCAATTGCTAGATGATAAATGGGTATGCTACATATTCTGAGCTAAAAAAGAAAAAAAAAACCTTTTACATATTGATATTTTATTAGCCAGAGGCAATTATCTTCTCATTCAGTGATTTCTATGTGGATGATGCTCCTGAAATTTTTAATCTTGTAGTCAAATATTTAAAGTTATTTTACTCTTTTTTCTTGCTGAAACAATGATTAATGTAATATCAAATATATATACTGATTTTTTTAGCCTTTTTTAAACAATAACAATAATAATAAACAATTATTTAAACGCAGTTTCAACATATAAATAGGAATTTCTTCTAATATACCACTGTGAAAAATGACATTAATTATAATAGAAATATATATTTTTATTACACTAAGATAATTAATTGACATTAAAAGAGATATTAAAATTTATATAGGAGTATTTTTTAATTGAAAGCAATTACAAAAGAACGCAAATAAACTTCATGATCAGACATTCTCTTTTTAATTAGAGTAATTAATGTGATTTAATTAAATTGAAATATAATCCCCCCCCCTTTTTTTTTAAAAAAAAAAAAAAAGAAAGTTAGACATAGTAATTGAAATACATGTAAATTCATGGACTGCTTGATATTTTGCTAATTTACTAATCATTAGTATTTTTGATGTTTGCATTTATAAAACTTATTTATCCACACACAAAGCACCAACTTTTCTTTTTTTATATATTAATCTTCCATCATAAAACATACAATTAAAAATATAATTGGAGACTTTGTTTTACTTTAGTATATTAGTTATAATAAGACAGACAATACATTGTTTTATTATTGTTTTATAATTGCCATCAGAATTTATACATATACACAAAGGAAAACTCTCCATATAGTAGCACCACTCAGTGCAAGCCAGAGTAATCAATGGATGCAGAAAGATTTGTGTATAAAATCCCCATCTAGTGCCTATTCATTCAATATCCCTAGACTAGTTTCTAGTTTGTGACTGTCATCAATGTGGAGACTTGGGTCTGAGAGCACTGCACCTAGATCTTAGGATCTAAGGCAACCCTCCAGCAGCCACATTTTACTTTATTAGTTAACTATACAGTTTTGAGTTAAAAAACACAATAATGTTTTCAATTTAAGCTTGTGTAAGCCAAAAGGATGAAGATCAAGTGATGTCTAGTGGATTTATATATATTGTAGTTGTACCTACAGCTTTGCTTATGTTGGTAGATTAAAAGAATGTAGTGTAGTTGATAATGTATTTAAATAATATTATGTTAAATAATACTATACAAGATAACAACAGCAAGTAAAAATAACTATTGTAACACATTTTTATAAACATTATGGTAGGTTATTTTTAACTGCTGTTGATAATGTATGCATTATAATTTCATATACATATTCTTTAAATATATTTTAATTCTCAACTACAATACATTGTTTTATTTTACTAACATGAGCAAACCCAAACCATGGCTTTTCATGTATTAGCAGGATAATAATAAAAAACCCATGGCTTTTTATGCTTTAGTAGAATAATAATAAAAATAAAAAATATAATGTAAATGATTATTAAAACATATTTGTAATTTATATATAAATATAAGAAAGTTATATCCTAAGCAGTAAATTTTTTTTATTGTTTTATTTTCTAAATTCCATTTTCAAATTTTGATGTACTGAATAACAAATAAAAATTTCTCTTGTTAATTTTCTCCATTTCTCAAGCTTTCCAATCACCATTATTCAAAAGTTTGATAATTAAAATATATTTATATATCCATTTTCAATTTTTGATGTATTGAAGACCAAGTAAATTTTTTTTCTAACTAATTCTCTCCATTTATCTAGCTATCTTTTTGCATATAGAGCTAGTGTTTGATAATTAAAATATACTTATGTAATATTTATGTAATATAATTATCATTAGCAGTATCACACAAAATATAAATTTTATTAAATACAATGAATAATAATTTTAAAATAAATTATATTTCTCATATATAATTTTTAAAGTGGTTATAGAATTTTAATATCATAATAATATACGCCAGCAAGAAATTAAATACGTAGTCCAGAAGAAGTTTAAATAAATTAAAATTTTATCTGAATTACTAACAACTAATAACTCTTTATTTCTCTAGTATGTATTTCAATACATAGGACTCAACATCTTACTTTATCTCATGATAATATATTTAAAGAAAAATGGGAAAGGTTTATAAATTCATTTTTTTCTTGCTATAGCCATACCATTTTAAAATTTACTTTTTCACATGTTAAATATATTTAAATCAACATCATAAGAGTTTATCAATTTCATAACAAAAGCTTTTCAAATTAAGTAATATTTTTCTTGCTATACATTGCAGTGCCATTTTAAATTTTACTTTAATACATGTTAAATTAAGTACAAGTTAAAACAGGCAAAACTCACTATATGTATTGCCACACACAGTAAGCTAGAGTAATCAATGGATTCCAGAAGGCTTGTGCATAAAATTCCCATCTAGTGCCTACTCATCCAATATCTCCAGACTAGTTTCTGGCTTGCTGTGTGTGGCAATACATAAAGTGAGTTTTGCCTGTTTTAACAATAGTTATAAGCAAGGATAAGAAATGGTAATCATGTGATGTTTATTGTCTTAAGTACAAGTTGTGAGAATTTAAGTCCTGGAATGTTCTATGTGGTGTTACCTATGACCTAATTGTATTAAAATCATTCAAGTATTGAACAGTCATGCTGAACCATGTTTAAGGTACCATGTGTGTAAATTCTAAGCTGGTAAAGGTAGTTGTCAGTTAGATATTGAGAAGATAAATAAATACCTGTGTGCATGCTTTGGCAGAGAAATAGATCATAGTACATTAATTGTGAGAGACTTTTTTGCCAAAAAATTAGTTAAGTAACTAAACCATCCTACCTTTTTACCTGACTGACCTCCCTGGGTTTTTTGTTTTATTCCAAAAATTAAAAAGTGTGCTGAAAGGTTGAAGATTATTTACTATAACTGATATCCAAAAGAATGTCAAACAGCTGCTGAACAATGTTCTTGAAAACAGTATTCCTGAAAATGAGTTCCAGTTGTGCTTCCAATAATGGGAACACCATTTCAATTAGCATATACCTGCACAAGGGGACAACTTTGAAGGTAACAGTATCTACTAGTATAACTTCTACATGTATATTTTATGAAAAAAATTCTGGAAATTAAATTGTCACACTTCATATATATTTAAACTGAAAAATCCTAAAAGTTTTTCAAATTCATTTTTCAACTGAATACAAGTATAATTTATATACTTGGAGTTTTTGATGTAATTATATAATGGATTCAAACACAGACTTTCAATATCCCTTCAGCTATCTGTTCTATCTCATACAACTAATACACATGACCACATGCATATAAAACAAATAAATGAACTCTGATATACATATTTTGTGCTGAAGCAACACTCATCAGTTGATACAAATCTCTATCTCCCATACACATATAACCAGTGCTCATTTTATATTAAGATATAAACTTTAATAGACAGGCTTCAATTCACTCCACTCTTCAATTCTTCAGGTATCCATACCATTGAAAATTTGTTGATTGAATGCCCAAATCCCCTTTTGATGCCAATATTATGATAGCAAATCTTTAAACTACTCCACCCTCCAATTTTTCAGCCATGCCCAAATACCCTGTTGATGCCAATAATGGCATCGACAGGAAATCTGGGCATCCCACCATCAGGTTTTTAATGGTATAGATGGCTGAAGAGTTGAAGAGTGGAGTAGATTGAAGCCTGTCCATTAAAGTGTGAAGATTTGCTATCTTAAAATAAATTAAGCACTGATTATATGTATGTGTGGGAGAGGATGATCTGGACCAAACAGTGAGTGCTGGTTCAGCATGAAATACAATATATACTGGATATCATTTAGATTTTTCACATTTATGTGGTTATGTGTTTCAGTCATAAAAGAGCAGATAGCTGAAAGGTGATTGAAAGTCTGTGTTCAAATCACTTGTATAATTAAAAATTCATTATCATAACTGACCTAAATTATTATTATTTAAATAAAAAATTAAATAGTGGTTAGAAATGCAGTTTAATTAATTTAAAATATATTTACAAAATTAAACTTCACCTTGCTTTATCAAAAACTACACTTTTAATTTAAAAAAATTGACCAATTTTGCAATTTTTTAATCAGTGCTGTCCTCTTTTTGGTTTTTATGACTGTATTCAAAAACATTTATAATATAGATTTGCCATGCATTTTTATATTGAAAACTACAAATTTTTCTAAAACAATTAAAGCAAACATTTATGTGCTAGTAAAATTCTTTACAAAAAGAGAAAGAAAAGCATACAAGATTATAAAGATTGGTGCAATATTTGTGAAAATATGAAGTCACACATAAAGAAAAAAAACATACTCATATATTTACATAGTAATATAGATTATATAAACATTAATTTTTTTTTTATAATTTTTAAAATATTTTTGATGTATATTTTATGGATAATATTTTTTTGTAGAGATATAGTACTGACAAAATGCAGTCATTTCAAACACAGTGGATGTCTGTAATGTACTAATTTGTTTATATGTTGTTGACAAACTATTAAATTAGATGATATAAATTTATTCTTGATTTCTGTGTTTTAATATTGAGTCCAAGCAGTAATTTGTGGAAAAAAAAGGAAAACATTTATATTGTTATAATGTTCACTACAACATACTAATCCATTATGAAGATAAGGTATATGCTAATGCCTCTGCCCAAAAGTAAATTTTGTTAACTAAATATGATCAAATGATATTATTGATCACTATCAATAGTAATCTATCATTGCTTATCTCTTTCTACAATTTATTTTATTTCAATTTTAAAGCTAAATAATATACATTAATGAGTCCATATAATTAAATTGCACTTATATATATATATATATATATATATATATATATATATATATATATATATGATCAATAGATGGCATTTTACCAAAAACACCATCAAGCGTAGGTTTGTTTACATAAACGTCAGAGCAAGCATTCACTATCTCTATCATTAATTCCACCTTCAGATCATGATTTCAAGCTGATTTGCTATCATCAGTGAAGGGTAGGAATAAGAAACTAGATCTAAATACTAACTCTGAGCATTTATGAAACAATTTCTATTCAGCTTGCAAGCGTGAATTTTTTAGACACGTAATGTCTTCAAACTCAGCATAGCAAGCCAGATAGCTATATGGGTCTGATATCAGTTCAGTATCACCACATAGTAGAAGCCTCTGCAATATATATTATTACAAGAAAACCTCAAAAGGTACATTTATAAAAAACAAAAAAAAACAAGTTAAACTTGCTGACGCTTGTATTTATGATCAATAGATGGTGTTTTACCAAAAACACCGTCAAGCGTAGGTTTGTTTACATAAATGTCAGAGCAAGCATTCACTATCTCTATCATTAATTCCATCTTCAGATCATGATTTCAAGCTGATTTGCTATCATCAGTGAAGGGTAGGAATAAGAAATTAGATCTAAACACTAACTCTGAGCATTTAACTTGTTTTTTTGTTTTTCATAAATGTACCTTTTGAGGTTTTCTTGCAATGATATATATTGCAGAGGCTTCTACTATGTGGTGATACTGAACTGATATCAGACCCTTATAGCTATCTGGATTGCTATGCTGAGTTTGAAGACATTACGTGTCTAAAAAAATTCACGCTTGCAAGCTGAAAAGAAATTGTTTCATAAATGCTCAGAGTTAGTGTTTAGATCTAGTTTCTTATTCCTACCCTTCACTGATGATAGCAAATCAGCTTGAAATCATGATCTGAAGGTGGAATTAACAATAGAGATAGTGAATGCTTGCTCTGATGTTTATATAAACAAACCTATGCTTGATGGTGTTTTTGGTAAAATGCCATCTATTGATCATAAATACAAGCATTAGCAAGTGTAACTTGTTTTTTTGTTTTTCATATATATATATATCTTGGGCTTAAAAATAGGTTTTGTATTGCCTTTTAATTTTGTAACAAAGGTTTTCACAGAACTCATTAAAAGCATGATGTATAATATACATACAAAAAATTAAGCTTATTTTGCTGTATGAAACATTTATATACTTTAATTTTATTGCTAAATTAAACTTTTAATAAAAATAATTACAGTATATTTCTCTACAAAAAGTAAGAAAATTGATTTTTAATGTTTTAGTGCCATTCATAATTTCTGCAATGTTAGAGTGACAGATTCTTGACTTAGGGTATAGGATTCTTTCACTTTTGTTACCTTCAATCTTTGAACTTATGAACTCATGTCCAATAAAGCCAGTCTATATATTGTTAATATTTTAGTTAATGTCATGCATAGTAATTTTGTTTTTGTTTTTAAAGTTTTCTTGAATCTTAACTAACATTTTTTAAATGACTTACTTTAATGTTTATAAGTATATGCATTTAGGTGCTACAATAAGAAAAGCTATCAATAACTGCATGTTTACTGAAATTTAGTGCTTTTGAGGGCTTCCACAGCCTGATATTCATAGCATTGAGATTTGGATGAGTGAATGTGTATATATACAGTGAATTATGTAATTGTATATATTCAATGAATTTATGTAAATGTATATATATTATATGGCCTAATTCTTTGAAAGGAAAAAGCAGGATTCCTTCCTATTCATGAATTAGTGTTGTTGTCTATATGTGATGTCTCTTTCATTTTTCACTTGGCATTATTTTGCTTGATACGAACAATGTTGGCAGCTATGGGATGTATGGGTCTTTGCATTTTGAAAATTGAGGAAAATAGACCTGTGTTCAGGGTTGTTTGTGCTCTTTTATAGAAATATTTATGTTGAGAGTAGAGAGGCATGTGTATGATTCATTGTAGTAGATAGAACCACATCCTGCTTAAGGGGGTGCAATATTATATAGATGTGGAGTTTGATTATTGTGGAATCTATCTTTCAGAATTATTTATGAGTCTGTTTATTGTAAGAGGAATGCAATAGTTTACTCAATGGGTTTGTGAGCAGATTTTAATTAAATTTTTAGCTACACATGGTATGTATAAAAACAGTATTCAAGACTTGTCATTTTTAGGTAGGTTTGTTTTTATTTTGATGTAGAATTTGCTGACTCTCCTTGTAAAATCTATATATTTGAAGCCTATCCCACTTAGTTCATTTAACTATTGCTCAATGTTGGATTTATGAGTGGCTTTGTGCTTGCATAAGTGATAGTTTCTGTAAAGGAAATATGATAACCTGGTATTTGTGAGACTCAGGAGGAATGAATTTAGGTTGCATGGTAACCTCTTATTTCTATAGATTTGATACACATTTTGTAGTTTAAATGGAACTTCTGTCTTTGGATCTGGAAGTCAGAGTATTTTAATTTCTTTTTCTGGTTTGTCCAGGATAATACGGATTTATCCACGAGCTCTGTTTTAATCTTCTTGATTAGAGATTCTAGGCAGCATATAAATACATCATCTACATATCGTGTTTATATTAAGGTGGGAATAAGTTGGAGCGGTTAGATTTTTATCAGTCATAAGCAAAAAGAGTTGATTTAAAAATTAAAATTATAAAATCACTATCTGGAAATAATATTTGGTTTTATAATTCTATTTAGTTTGCGTTAACTTATTTTAATTTACAAAAAAGTTTTTTTAATATTATGTTAAAATAAAAAAAATATTAAAAAAAACGATAGGTATGCGTTTAATGTCAATATACAAATTACAATATACTATATGCTCTGATTCCAGTTAAATCTTATTAATTGTATAAAAATCTAGTTATTCTCAAATTCAACACTCATTTCTTCCTGAACCAGTTAATGATGAGCAAATTATATTATATACGTTTTTTTTTTTTTAAATCTATACGAAAATTTTAAACAAACAATTATGACGTAGTAATCATTTAGATAGAAAGAGAAATTTTTGTAGTGATTAGAATGCTCTTGCAAATAAATGATGCAAAGATAAGTGAATTTTACATTTAGTGATAGTTTTGAAAACTATTTGAGAAATTGCCCGCCAGTGGTATATATGGTGAAATAGAATCAGCACGAGAAAGTGTGATATTGCAAATTTCATATTTAAATAAATAAAATAAAATAATATAATTTATTTACTTGAAAATTTTTTTTTGTATGTGTGTATGTCTGTGCCAAAAATGTCCATATTTTTAATGCTTAACTCTTTTTTGTTTATGAATTCTTATAGCTATAGCATGATTTTCAGATCATATCATAACTTATAAAAATAAATATTTAACTGTATAAAATCTACACATTCATTTTAAATAATTTTGTAATGATTGTTACAAAATTTTGAATCTTTAAAAATATAAAGTTTCTAGATTCATTTACAACTAAGAAACAAACAATCAAATTAAATGTGTATAATTGTTGTACAAAGTCATCAATTTGGCGCTCGAGCATTATTTCAGATAAATGGCATAGCCATCAATTTAGTGTGCTCATCATATTACAGCTTAAATAACTACAATACAATATATAAATATAAATTATACATAATTATAATAAGATTGTACAAATAATATTCTCATTTTTCTTGTTTTTTACAATGTATGCTATTTAAATAATGTAGAGACAATCACCCCCCCCCCCTCGGAAAACAAATTCTATAAAAGTTTAAGATACACATTTATAATGTTAAAAAAAAAAAATCAATAAATAAACAAAAAAAAAGTATAATCTGAAAATAGACACTTTAGGATCAAATATATTTATTTAGGTATTTGAAATGATCTTACAGAAATTTTAAACAGTAAATTAACACATATAGTAGCTAAATCATGAAAGTAGAATTTAAGGTATATCTAACCAATAACAAGTCTTTTTTCATTTGCTTTATTTTGCATTTTTTTTTCTCAATTTCTTCCCAGTGGTAAATTTGTTTATGTTTTTCCAGAGTACAAAATAAATATGACGGAAATTATTTCTTGTACTTTAATTTCTTTAAAATGTTGTGCTGCTTTCAGTTTAAAATCTAGAAATACATCTTCAATGAAGGAGAGATGGTAAACAATAAAATTAATACTGAAACTGGCCTAAAACTCTTTTTTTTTAAAAATATAATTTTATGATCTGATATATCTGCAAAATTGGTCCACAATAAGTTTAAAACTTGATGAGTGCTGATTTGTATGAACATTTCAACTAATAACATCAACTTCAATTATCAGTTTTAACTAATTTAAAATTGACGAAAAACCTTTTAATGTTGTTTAGACTTTGAAGCATATCCTGTTTGAACAAAACAAGTTAACAGATATAAGTAAATAAATGTAAAGGGAATAATTTATGCTTACTTCTTTAATAATCTTATATGTATATATAATTACAAATAAATAATTACAGAGAAATACTGTAATTTGTTTTAAAATACATACCTACATATGCAGCTACCCATAAGTATAGCCATTTCAGAAAAAAAAGAAAATTAAAAAAGAAAATTGCACTGGAGATGGGCATTGCAATGACTTTATAACCAATCTGTAAAAGACAAATATGTTCATATATAAAACAAGATGATTACATTTTCTGTTTATTTGATATTTTGCAATTCAGACTTTTATTTTTTTTTCACCCAAACATTTTTTCTATAAAACTTCAACAATATTCCCAATTGTGGCTCTCTCCAATGTATTCTATTCTCTACCATATTTTGTCAATAGAAACAATTAACATTCTACTTCTTTAGAATATCTTTGAGGTAATTCTTATTATGTAAATGGATTTTACCTCTCCCACGAAAACCATGTTCAAGTTTATTATAAAATATTTTTTTAGAAAATTTGGCATTGTTCATCCATTTTACATGTTTAAACAATGAAGAGGTGATTTTGTAATAGTGGACTCTATAATACCTGATCCACAATTTAAAAAATATATTCATTGGTTTTAGAATCTTACCATTATATTTTTAATGAGTATTCTTAAAATGAAACTTTTTTAATGACTTTAGGTCCAAGTCTTATTTCCATATAATAAATTAGACAGATTAACAGCAGTACATATAGATAACTCAATTGAAGTAGTTATTTCCCTGTAATATCTTTTAACTTATTTATTAAAAGAAGCAGTAGCATGTTAGTATCTGTGTTAACATCATATGATCACTATCTCATACTAGCACATAATTGTTATTAAACAATTTAAAACAAAGCAAAACTCTCCATATAGTAATGCCATCATGGCACTATTATATGGAGAGTTTTGCTTTGTTTTGATGGCACTATTATATGGAGAGTTTTGCTTTGTTTTGAATTGTTTAATAACAATTATGTGCTAGTATGAGATAGTGATCATGTGATGTTTAGTGGTTTAACACCATTCCTGCCTAATAGGATAGTGGTGGCTATGGTTGTTAAAGAGCCAAAGATACCAAAATGTATGGGTGCTGGATTGAATTCAGACCCATATGACTATATAAGCTATTGAGCTTGGATTGAAAATATTGTGTTTTCAATTTCATTCTCATAGTTTTGTAGTTAAATAGAGTTAAAAGGTGGGTGCTGGAGGGTTGCATTAGATCCTAAGATCTATGTGCAGTGCTCTAAGATCCAAGGTTCCTTACTGATAAAGGCCACAAGCCAGAAACTAGTCTGGGGATATTGGATGAGTAGGAACTAGATAGGGATTTTATGTACAAGCCTTCTGGCATCCATTGATTGCTCTTGTTAGCACAAGATGACACTACTATATGGAGAGTTTTGCTTTGTTTTGAATTGTTATCTGTGTTAACCTCAGCAACTTAGTCCACCATTGTACTTATAAAACTACCAAGTTATTAAATTAATTTATATACTGAAGTTGATAACCATCCAAGTTAAATGTTTTTGAGAATTTTTTTTCATCACTGGCTGATAAAATTTTGACTTTTTAAATATTAATAATTACACCAAAAGCTTTATATGTTGCATTTAAAACGTAAAAACACACCATAAATCATTTTTACACTACCAAAAATAGTACAATCATTAGTTTACTGTAAACCCAGAATCCAAGATGAAATTCTATTGTTTTTGTTTATTAATCAATTCAAATTTTAAAAATGTCTTCATCTGTTTGTTTTAAATCATGATTCCTTTTTATTTAAGCCCCCAGTAAATAGTTCCAAAGATAACTAATATAAAAATTAAATACAATATTGCAGCAGGTATACATTTTTATTTTACACTAGTTTTTATTTTAAATGTTTTAGATTTTTTACTTGCAATAATGTTCTTTTACCATGTATAATATGAATACATTTTAATGGAGAACCAGCTTACTATAGGTCTGATCAATTCAAATGCTTTGATCAAATCAATAAAAATAATAAATAAAATATAAAACACTTTTATTGCATTTGTCTGTCAATAAATTCTCAACTATGCTGAATCTCTGGTAACCATTCATCTATGAGTGGAAGCAATTTATTCTGTAAAATCTTTGCATAGTATATTTATTGTGATCTTGTCTGTTCTCTTTATTTTTAAAAATTGAAGCAGTAGAAGCTTTTTTAAAATCAAGCAACACAATTTCATGTGCCCATATATTCCTATATTATCAATATCTTTTAAAACTTTTTTTTTCATATGTCATAGCATCGGCCGGGAGGCGATCCCACAACCGTCTGAAAACAACTACTTGCCTGCAAGGCAGCTGCGCTGACCTCTCGGCTAACAATGCTTGACAATATTTTAAAACTTGTCAATGTATTTTATCAGAATCTACAACTTTTTCATTTTTAGGAGTACAAAGAGCTGTTTTGACTTTATTAAGCTTGATATCATTGTCTTAACCCAAATAAATATATAAAGTGAATATATCATTAAAAGTCATTATATCAGTTCTTGTATACTCAAAAGATTTCAAAAATACTCCTTCCATTTGTTTAAAGTATTTTTGTTGTCATAGATTGTTAAATGTAATGAAAATATATCTTTAATTAGGTTCATATATTGCTTTTAATGCATTAGAAAATGGTCTAGAATGACTGCAATAAGTGAATATCTATATTATTTTTGCAGTTTTAAATCACCAATGGCAGTTATTGAATTTCTTCTTTCAGATCTCTATATTTATTACCAAATTCCATATTTGTATTCTTCTGCTAAGAAGAAAATGCCATATATTTCCTTTTAATTAAATCAGTTATTAAGATCATTGTGAAACAGCCAGTCATGAATTTTTTTATTGAAACCAAAAATAGAAGATATATTTATATCCATATCATACTCTTTAAAAGTAATTCCATACTTCAATAATATAACAATCTTGATGGTCTAAATTAATAAACAATATTTTAAAGGTGTTGAAATTTAATATGTATAGTAGATACTCTAAAAAAATGTTCATTTTGTTATAAAGATGCTTGAAATAAGATGTAGTTTTTAATGTAACCATCACTTTAATCTTGGATATTACTAATGTATGATCTGTCCAACAATCTGAATTTGTAAGTAGCTGCATAATATTAATTTTCCATATATTCTAACTCATTAGTATAGTAAAATTTAATTAAATACCATTATTTTAAATATGAATGCATTCACATTTCTTTGCAGCAATTTTTCTGCCTAAATAAAATGTTTGTGAATCCAAGCATTGCACAAAAATTCAATAATCACAGAACATTTGAATTTGCAACACTAATGTCATTTTTTTCAACAATTTTTGGGCCAAATTCTATTATTTGTGTCTTGCATTGGTGGTCGAGAGGTCAGCACGATTGCCTTACAAGCAGTTGCCCGGGTTGCAGGTTCGCATCCTGGCTGATGCTATGACACTTGAAAAAATAAAAAAAAATAAAAATTCTACTATTTGCGCTGACATGTACATTAAAATCAATGAGAAGCAAAAACCAATGTTTTAATGATGTTGCTTTAATAATACTGTCCAGCAAGGAATAAATTCTTTCACCAAATTCTCTAAATCTAAAACTGGAGCATGGTCAATAGTAAAAGAGCTCTATTATCACTATACAAATTATATTTTGAGACTGTTAATGCTTTATTAATTCAATGAAGAATTTAAAAAATAAAATATGCTAACTTAGTCTTTACAGCAAATCTAATACCTTTGCATTTTGCTGACTATTATCAGTCTTGAAGCATTTATATGAAGTAAAATAATCACATTCCATGTATCCATATTTAGAAAAAAAATTAGATTTATAATATTTACCTTTAGTATTACGATTACTGCCTCCTTTCTGTCAATATAATGACAAATTCCACTAGACATAATAAACTAAGCAGACTGTGTGATACAATCTATTTTTAGGCCATATTTTGTAGACACCTTTCACTTATTTGGTGAGGAATCTAAATAAAGCTGCCTAAACAGACAATCTTTGCCATATGCAATTCCATATCAAATGCAACACATTACTCACTTATTAATGATCATACTGGCTCAGTAAAAGATCACAACTAAAGACTGATAGTCTACTATACTGAGTTTTCATCATTGTTCTCATAATTCTCAAATGCAAAACTCACTATATGTATTGCCACACACAGCAAGCTAGAATAATCAATGGATGCCAGAAGGCTTGTGCATAAAATCCCCATCTAGTGCCTACTCATCCAATATCCCAGACTAGTTTCTGGCTTGTGGCCTTCATCAGTGAGAAGCCTTGGATCTGAGAGCACTGCACCTAGATAGTGAGTTTTGCCTGTTTTAACAACTGTTATACACAAGCATAAGAGGTGGTGGTCATGTGATGTTTATTGGCTTATTTCTCAAAGGCTTGAGTTAAAAGAAAAAAAAAACATGAAAAAGGTGTCAGAAAGGCTGAGTATGTAGTTAAAGGATGGGAATATGATTACTCAAACACACAGTCTTATTGTCACAATTAGTATAGAGAGATGACAGTCAGCATAAGATGCTCGCAACAACTAAGTAATACACTACATTAAATAATTGAAAAAGGGAAAGGAAGAGACAGAAACAATTATTTGCATTAAAAATAGCAATTAGTCTTTAATAACCCAATATCCTATTGTACAACAGTCAGATATTTTTTATCTGTTCTTCAATCAGCCTTCATATCTGAATGCCACTTCTCTGTACTACACATGGAGCACTTTGGTAGATGTAGCTCAACTTAATATTTTTATTATATGTTACTGCATTATTATTTATAATCAAATTATTTATTTTAATTATCATCAAATCATTTTAATATTTTATCTTTCAAAAGACTTTATTTAACAAAGTAATAAAGATTACATTATTTCTTTTATCTACATATTATTACTGATTATATAACACAATTATTTGAAAACTTGCAACGTTTATGACTGGATGAGCTGTTTTTTATCTGAGATATTGCAATGGTGGCAAATGGTACCTTTCTCATTTAATATTTATTAATCTTTAGGGTTGATCATTTCCAAAGACTTGAAGGTAACTGCAATTGAGACCAGGTGTCAACTAAAGTTGTTTGGTTTGTCATTCTTTTGTCACTTTGACATAGACTATCCACTTTATTTTGAACATGTTAGAGTGCCTTTTTGGGTTATTGTTATAAATGAATTTACACCTTGTATACCATAAGGCATAGAAAATGAATGCATTGATCTTGATTTCAACAAAGTCTCTTTTTTGATCGAGTATTTGAACCAAATTATTTTGATTTTTTCTTAAATTTAACATAGACTAAACTATTCACACAACACTTCCTAAAATATAAAAGAAACTGCCAAAAATGTAGATTGTCAATGAACTCTTTGCCACAAAGACTCAGAAACACAGGCTCATCTTTTTTCCTGTCAAGGACTGAATAAAATTCATTCAATAATATACACATTTTTCAAAAATAAAAAAATAAATATAAATTGCCTCTTTGACTTCATCTTACTATTTTATGAGAAGCAACATTTTACGAAAAATTGGTAAATTTTGGGGAAAAAAATTAAAGGACAGTCTGACAAAAATCAGAGATAATATAATATATTTTCAGAAGTATTGAAAGACAACAGTTCTTAACTATTTTAAAGAATATCTTTCACTTGATAACAAATAATTTATTTTAGTGAAAGTTTATAAATGTAAGAAAAAATACTGAAAAACGTTCATAATAAGAGGAGAGACTTCAGGCAGGATCTTTTACGTTTATTTTGGTTTTCTTTTATTCATATAATATATACAAATAAACAAATTTGCAGTATCACAAAAGAAACAAATATTATTTTGATGTCTTAAAACATTGCTATGTCAAAAAAAAAAAAAAAAAACAAAGGTATTTTTTTTTCTTACCTTTGAGCATATTTTGAAAAGAATATTAAGTAACTTATTATTTGTAATGCTTAAGTATTATTAAAAGAAAAAGTTAAAAGTTATAAAATTAACTTCCAGTATTTATTTTTTTAAAAAAATAGTTTATTAAAGTATAGCTATCATTTTTTTATATTTTATCATTTTTTTAAATATTAAATTAATACTTTATAAAATTCGTTTTTCTTTTTGCTAGCCAAGAACTTTAGTCTATTTATAGATCTTTAATTACATTATAACTAACATAAAGTTTTAAAACACATGCCGCTAAGTAATTTTTTTAATTAGATCCTATACTTCTCGTAAAGCAGGAATCACCTGCCAGTAATTTTATTTTAATCATCTTTCCCAGTGACAGAATGATACACCTGTTGAAATCACGTGCGAGAGCTTCCATTTTTCCTTGCAGCAGAATATCAAATATACAAATAGTGCTTTATATTTTAACTTTGCTAAAAAGAATTCTGGCCAATTTACTTGTTACTCAAGTGTATTATTTTTTGAAAATAATGTAAGAATGTACTCACACAAGTAATATTTAACAATAAGTGCTTGGGTTAACGAAAGCAGAGGGAATAACTTGGTAGTAGGATAATGTGACCAACAGTTGTAGTTTGTCTCTGCTCGCTGCATTCTTAATATAACTTAATCTAAACTATCAATATTTTGAGTTATATCTTTAACTTTAATAAACTTCTATTAAGGCGAACATTATGTTATTTAACCCAAGTTTTATTTTATTTTATTTTTTAAAAAAAGACTTTCCCGTTATAATGAATTAGACATATAAAAAAGAAATATGTAAAAAATTATCGTTATCTATAATAATCACTTATAATTGAATATGGCCATTCAAATTCAACTTGATTAAAATGAAAAAAAAATTAAAGATTATTTTTGCAATGACGATACGTGTCATTTTTGAATTATAAATACATCCACATATATCACGTGATAGCCTTTTGTTTCCTGTGATGTGATGTGATGTATTTGTCTTCTCCTTAAACGAAGTCAAGAATATCTCAGCAATTATATCCAGATAAACCTGTTCTTATTTGGCATCTACCAATGCTGCCACTCTTTGTATCAGTCTTTTGAAGAACTACAACATCTTGCCTAAATGTAACTCTCCAATTTCTAGCCATGCTCTTCCATAAAAACAAATGGGCCGTTAAAAAATCATGGTTTCCTCATTAAAGAAGTCATTGCTCAACACGCAAGGAAAACGATGATTGAAGAATCTTTATAATTTTTTTTTTTTTACTTTCTGATTAATAATAATTCCACAGACTTTTATCAATAATAACTGTCTAGGGATAAAAGATTAAAAACAATTCTAAACTTGTTTGGAAGTCTTTAAATATCTGCAAGATTTTTTTTCCTTTCACATTTAATCCCCAAGTTATAATTAGCATATAAATACAGATGGATTTTCTAACAATTATGCATGGAATATAATATATCTACTATACATAACATACATGTACATTTATAAAAGAATCTAAAATCAAATGCTTTTCAGAGAGATTGTATTTTATTCTTAGTTTGGGCATGGAAAATCAATACTTTAATTTTTAACTGAAACACAAGCTTATTTATACCTATGTCTATATATGTAATATATAGGGTATATGAGCACAGACTTTCACGCCACCCACCACTCTCCACACTATCTCATAACACTGATACACTTGAACACATATATGTTGAAAAGATAAATAATCACCAATATACGTATTTCACGCTAAACCAGCAATCATCAGTTGGTCCAGATTACCATCTCTACACATATATGCTAGAAGTGCTCAGATATATATTAAGATAGCCAATCTTCATACTATAATGGACAGGCTTCAATCCACTCCACGCTCCAACTCTTCAACCGTCTATCCAATTGAAAATCGGATGATGGAATGCTCAAAGGCCATCCTGAGGCCAAGATTCTTGTCATGCCCATGTTGACCTAAGGTCAATCTGATCCCTAATGTACATGACATAATCCATTTTAATACATATACAAGGGTTGGCTGTGTTATGAGATAGTGTGAAGAGTGGTGGGTGGCGTGAAAGTCTGTGCTCATATACCCTATATATTACTTTAAAAAATTATGTGTCATATGTATGACAAATATAAATTACAAAAAAAAAAAAAATGTTCTTTAATATAATCACTTATATAACCAAATGTACTTTTTATAGAAGTTTTTTTTTTTTTTGTTAAAAAACAAAAAAAACAAAACAAAACAAAACAAAACAAAAACAATATAGGATAATAGTAATATTAAAATGTAACATTTTATAATAACAATTATTCACTGAACATTCTTTTAAATAAATGCATATTAAAAAAATCATATCCTTTGGCATATGTGTCTTGAATATGATTAATATAAATAAAAATATTACTCTGCCACTCTAATAACATAATTAAATTTCACTGTGAATTTAATTGTACTATATTTATTTTTGATGAGAGTATCTTTTGAAAATGTGATGAACCAGTATTCTTAGTCTAAAAATATTAGTTACATATAATTCTGATATTTCTAATCCATTTTATTTCAGTGTAATAAAAATAATTCTAAGAATGCATCTGTGATTCATTGTGTAATAGGGACTAAATATACATTTGTTCTTAAAAATGTCAGAGTTTTATGTGAAGAAAAAGTTCATATGAAAAAGGTGAATGAGATTTAATATATTACACATTTAATAGATATTCTTAAACAAAGAATGAAGAGAAACAATTAAGCTTATATTTAAACTTAATAATGTATTTAGAGAAACTAATGAGCAAAATAGTAATATTTCTAATAATATTAATCATGATTATAACACTAATATTTTAAAAGTATGCTGAGGCATTTATAATATCTATCTATCTATCTATCTATCTATCTATCTATCTATCTATCTATCTATCTATCTATCTATCTATCTATCTATCTATCTATCTATCTATCTATCTATCTATCTATCTATCTATCTATCTATCTATCTATCTATCTATCCATCCATCCATCCATCCATCCATCCATCCATCCATCCATCCATCCATCCATCCATCCATCCATCCATCCATCTATCTATCTATCTATCTATCTATCTATCTATCTATCTATCTATCTATCTATCTATCTATCTATCTATCTATCTATCTATCTATCTATCTATCTATCTATCTATCTATCTATCTATCTATCTATCTATCTATCTATCTAGGTGCAACCAATAATTATCATGATTCTAAAAGTAAGATATTAAAATTATGATTATAAAAGATTAGTAGCTATTGCGATAATTATTATTAATTATTTTTTTGTTAAATAAATATAACTTTAAGTATTCTAGAACTTTCTTTGATAAACAAAAGCAAACATTATGTGTGTTTTACATCAAGTGTTATAATGTTGTAATAGATATGCTTCTACATTCAACAAATTTTTTTAAGTGATTGAACATGATAATAATAAATAACATTACATTTTTAAAAACTAATGCACTCTTATAAGACCAGTTATTTATGAGCAATTAAAGAATATTATGTAATCAATATTCCCAAAATTAATTCTTTTGACAAACATTTGTTAATAATACTAAGTTCTCTTCACCCCAACTATCATATCTAACATATTGTAATGAGTAAGAGAAAAGATGTATGTATTTTTTTTATTAAGATTAACTAGAAAGATAGCAGATCATATATTATGATTAATATATATGTTGCATAACTTACAAACATTAATATAATAATCAATAAAGCAAGTCATATATAACGTAACATTGCTTTTATAAGCTTTTATTTACAAAAATGTAATATAGAGAGCGTACCAATAGCTCAACAAGCTCTTAAGTGATAAGTGCAGTAAGAGATAATATTTGAAATCTCTATCCAAAACATTCTTATCCCCAAACCAATTGATTTTGAGCTTATCAGTTAAGAGCTTGTTTGAGCTATTGGTAAGCTCTCTGTATTACATTTTTGTAAATACAAACTTATAAAAGCAATGTCACATTACATATGATTTGCTTTCTTGATTATTATAATTGTACCTTTATGGCTTTTGCTATGCTGAAGCTATTAATATATGGTAGATTTGTATTTGTTTCAGTTCCATATAGCCATTTAAGTTAGATAATTGGAGTAAAAGACATTTTCATGTCCAAAAACTTCACAGTTTATACTTAAATATTACATATGAAATAAGAGCTGGATTTTGAGTTGATATTTTGGATCTAGTGTCTGAATATTTTAGCTCCTCACTGAGGTGAGCCATAAGCTTAAAAACAATTGGTCTAGGGATAAGAATGTTCTGTATAGAGATTTTAAATATTTTCTCTTACCACACTTATCACTTAAGAGCTTCTTTGAGCTATTGGTACACTCTCTGTATTAAACATTATTATAATACTACAAGTAAAATTTTATTTCATACCAATATTGATCATACTAATTATGATATTAACAAGATATCAGTAGTTTTAATAAAAAGTTTTAACTTTATGAGTGGTTGAATCAAATTATTTTGTCTTCTGGCTAATTCACCTTCTAGTGAATTTTTTCGTAAGTATTATACGTTAAAATGTATGTAAAAGGGTATATTTTAGTATAATATTTTTTTTTTAAAATTCCGCACTAAACATCAGGAAATTTAAAATTCCCATCTTACAATAGACTTAAGCCCATCCCTGGCAAGTTCAGCCATTGTCTCTTACCAAGGCTGTAAAACATTCTGTGTTTTATGACATTGCAGTTTCCAATGATGCAAAAACATGTTTATTTGCAAATTAATTACGGTTTTAAATTTTTTTTAAAAATAATTTGTAATATATTTATTAAATATCAAGAAATATAAATTATTAATAACTTATTTTGACTTAAAATATTTCATTTTCAAAAATATAATGTTATATTAGCAGCTAACATAAATATGACCACAAGCAAATTAAAAAAAAAATTCTAGCTTTGACAGTAAACAATCTATGTTATATTTACAGTGAGGAAATATTGTAACTTAGCAATAAATATTCAAAAAATTTAAGCTTTTAAAGCATAATTCATTAGATATAAGAAAAATGAATAAATATTCATTCACGTTTTTAAAAATAATGGGAAACAAGAAATATTTCATTGATTTTATAAACTGAAAATAATCTTTCTAGAAACAATGACATGTAACAGGGTGTAACATCTTTGTTTTGATTGTGGTCTCATTTTTTTAATATTTACAGAAATAAAAGTAAACAAAAATATCTATCAAAGGAAGTCCAATTTGTTATTTTATGGTAAGTAATAATCATTTTATCATATATTTGTAAACTGAAAATAATTTTTCTTGAAACGATGATGTGTAAAGTCTTTATTTTGATTACATCCTCATTTTTTAAATATTTACAGAAACAAAATATGAACATTTAAAATTTATTTCAGCAGTAGACAAAAATATATATCAAATGAAGTCAAATTTATTATTTTCTGAAAAAAAAATCATTTTATCTATCATATATTTTATGATGATGTGAGAGACAAAGAAAAACGTCAGAAATGCTGAAATGTATGAGGCATGATGATGCAATTTGGAATGGTTAATATTGATAGACCAATGGTTTCCAACAGTTATTATATCAAAGGAATACTTTTCTAATTATATATAAATTGTAGATTGTCACTTTTTATGTAATATCACAAGTCAACATGCATATAATGTTTTAATTTAATAGATGAATGAGCCAGAAATGTAAAAATGAGAAATGATAGGAGTGATAAGGTAGAAATAGGTCATAAAATTATGTGTAAGGTATGTATGATGGTATATAGTATATAGGTTAGTCAGTGAAAGTAAGATAGAAAGAGATAAAGAACATGATGGAACAATAAATAGGAGAGATATTAAGTCAGGACCATTTTGCCATATTTTTAAAAACAGGGAATATTATGAAATGTGAAAAAATTATTGAGGTGATCAAATATTACAGAAATTATAAAGAAAGGAATGTTATGAGATAATATATATACAAGAAAATAAAGAGAAATATATAAATTTAGTACAAGGTTCAATAAAGTTGAGAGAATAATAGGCATTAAATAAAATATGGAAAGTATGAAAATATTTTTTAGGATTGGGGTTGGTCAATAGAGAGTGTACTAAGTAGATATGTAAATCATGTGACATTTTTGAATTAAAATAGCATCTTGACAAGATTCAATTTCAAATAAAAGTTGATTAGACAGAAATAAATATGTGATTTAAATATATAGTTGTCTATTAAATTGATTAAGCTTCATATTTCTTTCAAGGGAAAGTATGTAAGAAAGACGACACAATAGTTGTAAAAGAAATAACCATAAAGTGAAATATATATAATATTTTTGCAAACATAATTCTTATATTTGGAGTTTGAATATAATATAGGGGATTTTGAATATATATATATATATATAACTTGAAATATGGTGTGTGTTTTTTTTTACAAAAAAATCAAATCTAGCCATGGGTTTAACTGTAAAGAGGATAAAATTTCTTTTCTACTAACAGTCACCATATTCAAAATCATCTGTCTGAATCATATTGTCTTGGTATTTGCTTTACCTACAGTTAAGAATAGCTAAATACTTATTTATTGACCAAATGAGGGTGTTACAGAGCAATTATCAGTCAATTTCTAAGCTTGCTTAGAAAATAACTATCTAAAAAAATCTTGAAATCCATTCTAGATTTGAACCCAGGTCCTGGTCATGGAAGCTAATATATTAGAAGATGATTTGATTGTTTATTGTAAATATAATGTTTTTTTAAATAATATAAAATTGTATTCAAAGTGGTGACAAGTTTTCATTTTCCATTATTTTACTGTATTATTGCATTCAAAATTTTGCCTTTTTGTTTGTAAAATTAATATTAATAAATAGCTCTTAGTAAAGGACAAAAACATCAATGTCAGTTAGTAGAATAAGGTTATAGTAAAAGTTTTATTTATAATGCACCTTTGTGTTTTGCTGATTAAAATCTAAATATTACTTTTAATTCTTAAAAAATAATTATTTAATTTAATACAGATAGCTACGTATATGACTTGCTATTTTAATGTAAGAATATATAAAAAGAGAAGAAAAATCCAATATATTTTGCGAGGATTTTATTTTTATACTTTGTCTAGAAAAAAAAATTAAAAAGAAATGTTTTAGTCATTTTTTGAAATAAAATTTTAAAATTCTTTTTAAGTTTATATAAAAGTTAAAAGTTTTTTTTTCAGAAAAAAATTAATTGGAAGATAATGTAAAGAAAAGAAAAAAGATTTCTTTGTTTATATAATGAATCAAAAACCAGCCAATGCACAATCCTGAGGAAAAAAAACTTATTAATGTGCCATTTTACGATTGGTTACACATATAGGTTTTTAACAATATTGATTGATGTAAATATTTATTTTTGATAGTTATTCTTCTTATATAGTAAAGTATAAGTAATACAGTGTACTGTTCTGAACTTTGCAGAAAATTTACAAATATAGAGTAATAATTAAATTTGTAAAGCGCATAGTCGTTACGTAGTAACTAACTTTCATAAGATTTACATATTTCTTAAAATATTTATGTTTTGCCACAAGTCTGAAAAAATATTGGCCATCAAGTTATAATAATTTTTTGCGTATTTAAAAACAATTAAATAATTTACATAAACTACTTTATGCTGTTTGACTATTTATATCTTGTGAATGTTTTTTTAGAATAAATATTCTTTCAAAAATAATTGCATATTTTATCTAATTAAAATGTTATGAATTAACAGTTAAAAAATATTAAAAAATATTTAAACTATTTTTCAATATTTGAATTAACTAGCATCTTTTCATAATTTTCTAGATATTTTACTCTAAACAAAAAAAAAAAAAAGAAAGAAAAATGAAGCAGTTTTATGTATTTTTTTCTAAGTCATCTTTATTTATTTTTTCTCATGTGTCATAACATCAGCCGGGAAGTGAACCCGCTAACCTGGGGCAACTGCCTGTAAAGCAGCAGTCACTGACCTCTCTACCACCAATGCTTGACAAGTCATCTTTATTTTTGAACTACCAAACTATATTGAATGACAATAACTATTGATGCTTGTTTGTGGTATTCTAATCCAAATTAAACTAATTTCATCTACATATTAATAACATTTTTCTTTACGATTCTGATGGGAGGAAATTTAATAACATTATTAGCATTTCACATTTAAAATTGCTATTTATATTAATGATCTAAGAAACTTGTATATTTTATGCTTAATGTCAAGACTTCATTTAACTAAGATGTACTAAAGTAAATTGGGTTAAAATGGGGAAATAATTTTGGGTTGAGAAATATTGTTACTGACTTATGATGGTAGAATTTTCTGAATCGTTTAATCTAATTTTTAAAAATTAATATGTATGTTACAAATTTATAATTGAATGACATTAATAGTGTAAAATTTCTAGCTTCTAACTTGTATTTAAAATCTAATTTTCTTTTTTAGCTTGTAGTGATATAAAGAGCTTTATTACTTTATAAATAGCCTTAATCTTAAGATGTTCACAGAATTGCAAATATGAAATAATATGCTTGTAAATTGTTACCACAAATACATTATTTTGAAAACATTTTTAATACATAATTTTTTTATTTTGAAATACTAATCTTTTCCTAAATGAATGTATGGAAAAATGTTATTTTCAAACACACACATGTATGAATGTGCAAGTATGTAAAAAGTTGATGGGCATATTATTTTATTAAGTATTGTTTTAATGTGTTTGATGTGATAATATAGAAAGTGGTCTTTAAATGCATTTTGTTGACACAATGATAGCTATATGCTCATAAGTATAAAACAACCTCTTCTCTCATTAGTGATGACAATTATGCATTATATTGCATCAGTTTTTTTTCACTGTCAACTTTGATTATCACATCATCTTTCAGCTAAAATAGCTGATATCCATTTACTAATAATTACCAATTGATTTTCTGGTTTGTAATAGATTGACTACATAAACAAATTCTAAGCTTACATGAAAAATCTTCAGTCAAATTGAAAAATATTTAAGCTGAACCAAAATTTTAATATGCCATACTAGCATCATAACTGCTATGTTATGTAATTTCTCAATATATAATAGTACTAACATTTGCCATTTTATTCCAGTACTGGATTAAATAAGTAGAAAAAGTAGCACTTTCTATGAACCCCACTTTTTCAAAGGCTCACCATAAATGTTTTCAAACTGCCTAGAAAAAATGAAACCTATTGCATTGTCATGATCTTATAACTGCTGTTAACATGTTCAAGGGATTGAATTCTGTATGATATATGATGGAGGTTTTGAATATATTCAGGAATTTATTGGGTTTTGTTGTGTTGTGTGCAAGTGTGTTGTTTTACCTGTCACTCTTACAATCTTATAAAAAGTGTGTCACTGTAGTGAAACTATGATTAAGGATATGTGATTATACACTTGGATGCAATCAGATTTTAATGACTTTTGACTATATGATTGTGTGACTACATACTTTGAGAAAAGAAAATAGACAATACACATGGAAACTTGTGGTGTATTTTTTCAAACAAAACTAAAATGTATTCAATGAGGACTTATTAATAGCATGGCAATAATAAGTAATTGTATTCAAATTTTATAATGTTGAATTAGTTAAATATATGCTTACATTGATGAGTTTTATGAAAAAGTGTAGAGTAGTGTAATGTAGATATTGATATATGTTTTTACCTGGCATGATCCAATTCAATAATATTTATAAGGATACATAAGATGGATAAAATATTTATATTTACTTTATAATGTCATTTTTTAAATAAATATCCAATTTCACATTATCCTTGAATTATACATGTAAATAATTTAACTTTTAACCCTTGGATTGATTTCTTCAAATAGATTTGTACACGGTTTTAACTTGCTGTAATTCCCGAGTTTTTACATTACTGTAGCGTATTTTGACTTATTTTAAAGCTTAAAAAGTACCATAAGATGCTGCCCTCTCTTGAATTATTATATAAGTAAAAAATCAATGATATAGGTGTTCTAAATTAGAACAGAGAGAGAAGCCAAACCTTTGTAAATTCTGATTGGTTGCTTTGATTGGCTTCGATTTTTGCCAAAGGAAAAACACCTATCAATAATGTTCATGACTCCAACTTCTGTTTTGACTTTGAAAATGAAAATTAATGTCTTTGAATGTTTTTTTTTAATTATTTTTCTTACATATTACGAATTATTTTGATAAAATATACTGAAAATATAGTTATTTTAAAAAAATAGCAAGATTCTAGTAAAAAAACTGTATACATTTATATGAATGTAAATTGAAAAAGAAACCATCGCTAAGAACAATTTTCACACCTGTCAACTGTTTAAATTGCCCCAAGCTCTTTATTTGATTTTCACACCAAAATTAATAATTTAAAGTATTTTTCTGGCATTTATTTACATATTGTAATGTATTTTGGTAAAATATGCTGAAAATATAGTTATTTTAAAAAAATAGCAAGATTTTAGCAAAAAATTATTTACTATTTCACAACATAAATTGAGAAAGAAAGTCGATGATGTATGTAACATTTTCTAATTGGTTATGTACATTGTTTTTAAATTCCCCACTATAAAATATTTTTATAAGATTAAATAGAAAATTATTTTTGAAAAAACTTTCGTTCACTTTCATAATCTGACAAATTATTAATATACTTTTTACAAATGAAACTAAAACAAATATAATATCAAAAGATGAATATATTTTTATTGCTGATTCTGTAATTGACCAATCAAAAGTTTAGAGTTTTAAATCACTCAGCCAATTAGATTTGCTGTCAACTGAAGAGTAAATGCTGCAAGACCTGCACAAGTTTAATCTATCCTGCTGCTCACCTTTAGTTATTTATAATTTGATTATTATCTAGATTAATTTTTTTTTATTAAGACACAAATGATGACTTCATTTTCATAGCTCCATCTCATGATAATTCATTAGAACAGAAACAGTAATATTGACAGGGCATTGAGATGTTAACTAGCTCATCTCAAGCTAGTATAAAGTCTGTTTATCATTATTGAGAAAGAATAGTGTGTGCATGCATGTTTTATGCTAGAAAAAATATTATTCACAGTAAAATGATTGTTTAAGATATTTTTTATTAGTTGTATATACCATTTATTGAATGTATTAAGAATTAATAGCAGTACCTACTATTTTATGCACATATAATTTTCTGAAATCAACATAGCTTGGGAAATATTTTTATAGATCTATATTTTTTAATTTGAGAAATAAATTGAAAAATGTTTGCTCATTGCATATATAATCAACATAGAGGTAATTTTCATGATAAAAAGTCAAATGGAAAACAAAAGAATCATTAAAAATAAATTCATTCAAATATAGATATTTATCTCTTTATGAATAATCCAAATAGTATTTACTTCTTATATGTTTACTTCAGATTGATTTCAGATTGCTGTTATTATGTTTTGTTATCTCCACAATATTGCATGGAAAGTATACATTTCAATGGTAATAAATTTTCAGTTAGTCTTTAGTTTTGTTGTAAGAAACAGGTATAATTATTAGATAAGAACAATTCTAAAATAAAATGTTTTGTACACAATTTGTTAAAAAATTTTTTCATTATATTAATTTAGATAAAATGTATTTTTTTTTTTTAATTTTTAAAAGTAATTTTTTCTTTTAAGATTATTTTGTGTCTGGAAAAAAGTGACAGTATTCATTTATAATTTATCTTTAAAGTGCATGTGCATTGGCTTAATCGCTAATATCACTATTACAGTATTAAATCATAGTGCTATATAAAATAATATCTCATTATATATGTTTAATTTCAATAAAAAATGACAGGTCGTAAATTGTAAAGATTTTGCAGGTGTCATTCATTCAAACATAACAAATGTAATTTAAAGTGATTGCTTAACACCTTTATGCTCTCATTTCCATATATATATGTTTAATTTCAATAAAAAATGACAGGTCGTAAATTGTAAAGATTTTGCAGGTGTCATTCATTCAAACATAACAAATGTAATTTAAAGTGATTGCTTAACACCTTTACGCTCTCATTTCCATATGCTTAATATTTGCCCATACATAAATGTTTGGGTTGAAAGAATGGGTGATTCATTCCCTTCTTTATAAAATACTATATCTTGTGTCCGGAAAAAAGTGAGAGTATTCATTTATAATTTATCTTTAAAGCGCATGTGCATTGGCTTAATCGCTAATATCACTATTACAGTATTAAAACATAGCACTATATAAAATAATATCTCAATAATAAATATAATAAATGGCTGTTAATAAACACATGTGTGTTAATTAACAGCACTTATTACATTAGCTCAGAAAAATAGGAAATAATTTATAGTTGAATACTAAATATAAAATATAGTTTATATTTACAGTTACTAATACCTTTTTTGAAGCATTGGAAAACCTATGTGATGAAAAACGTTTTTTTTTTTTTTTTTACTTTACATTAATAGAGGCATAGATGTATTTTTTATTGTTCAATATAATTTTAATATTTTAAAAATACTTAAGTTAATTTTAAAAATGTTTAAATAATAAATATGCTAAAATTGATTTAATTTTGCTACAAACATTATTCAAATTAAAGGCTACTTATATAAAAAATAATAATTATTCATTTTAGTCATCCACTTAGTTTTATTTATTGCTGTAAAAATAGATTAAATGAAAATTCAGCATAAAATAATATATATATTGATATGCTTACTTTGTTTACTATATATGTAATACATTATAAAAATAACTAAATTTTAATTTGAAACATTATTAGGTATTATTATTATGAATGACTGATGATGTCATAAATATCATTTTATCTGTTTATTGACTTTTTATGCATTATATTGAAAACAGTTTATAAATATCTTCTCACATGATCACCATTATCTACATTTACACAAGCTATTAAAACTGTGACAAATTTTCTATACAATAGCACCATTCAGTGCGCGTCATAGTAATCAATTTCTCTCTTGCAATTTAAAATATTATGATGTTCTCCCATGATTCACTTCTCTACCATGAACTGAATAAAAATAGTAGCCTTAATATAAGTAATTTTGTTGCAATAATTATATCACCATGGTGTAATACCCCAATTTTAAAATTGTTAAATTCAGTAGCTGTGAATTATAGCAAATGTTGCGTCTCAGAATTCAAGTTTCTGATTTTTTTTTCAGTACTCAATAAATATGACGTATAGATTTACTTGTACAAGTCTTTTTGTAATATATATATAATTATTGCATACATTTTTCATTTTTTATAATTGAAAAATAATATATTTTTTAATATTAAAATTTTAAGGTTGTTTTCAACTTATTATAAAAATATATATTTCTATGAATTGTAAAAAAAAAAAAAAAAAACAAAGCAGAAAATACAATAATTCTAATAACAAACGCTATTTATATAAAAGTCACGCTGTCGTCTGATGTTTAATACCATAAATCTGAGTTTATGTCATAATCAGTAATCAAACGCTAGTACGGGTAATAATAGTGAACATAAAATAATAACTTTTTGACTCCCTGGTGATTGAAAAGTAAGGACTGCTTTATATGTAAGCTATCAACATCGTTTTTTTTAATTCACAAAGGGGAACATTGTTACAACAGTGTAAGATTTCTATCAGCTGTCTGCATGTAAACTAAAGGAAAAACTTATCATTAAAGAGAAAACAAAATGATTGAGAAACCAAAACACATTTATTTTATTTTCAATTTGTATAAAACATCAAGATTAGACAATAGAAGATATGTCACATTGTAAAAAAGAAACAAAATCCTGGCAAGCATTCCATCCCATCTTGTTTATAAAATGAAAGTCTTAAAAGGCAATCATTTTTATATTTTGCTTCTGTCTTTTCATGGAGATAAAAGATTTAAAGATAATCACTTTTTATAAGGGTAAGAATTAAATTTGGAAAATGATTTTTTAAAAAAAGAATCATGAAGGAAAATGAATTTTTTTTCAAGTTATTCTATAACTTAATAAAAAGAAACAAGTTTTACTTCAAAAATATCCATAAAAAATGAGAAATTTAAATGAAAGTGAGAGATTCTGTCAGAGAGGACTAAATGATTATTTTTTTCTATTTTTAAATCGCGAAACTGATTATTTTTTTTTTAAAAAAAATCTTATTTTCACAAGTGGAAACATTTATCTCATTTAATAAACAATGGTTGCATATACACTAGAGGAAAATCTTCAACTGCAGACGGGAATTATTTTTTAAAAAAGATGCATTATAATTGGGAGATTAACTAGCGTTAGTACATATTTGAGCAGTTTCATAAATAAATGAAAAAAGAGCATTAAAATAGTGTTTACCATATTATTATTTTTTAAAAATGATAGTTAAAATCACATAACATTTTGTTTATCATTTTAAACTTTTATTTTGCAAGTAATAATAAATTTACATAGAATTAGATCAAATTTTAATTTCTGTTGTAGCTAAATAATAAAACATTTTTTATTTTTTGAATATAAAAAAGTTTCTAAATATATATATAAAACATTGCATTAGTATTATTTTTACTGCATACTCACGTATAACTTTGGTCAGTTAGTAACATGATTAACCAGCGGGTGTCGAAGATTGATTACCTTCTAATTAAGAATTACTAACGAAAACTGCGCCGTAAATTATGTTGTTATTAAATATATTTAAAGGCAATATATTGTCAAAAATAGACGAAAGACCAATGTATCCATCTCAAGACCCGCATATTATCTGCAATTCAGTATATATATAATTCTTAAAAATGAAAATTAGTAAATGCACACGCACTTGTTTTAATGCCGACGCAAATGTAAGAGCATTCTCTGACATTTGGGTTATAAAAACAATAAAACTTCTACTTTGAAATTGTAATGTTCTAAGTCAATAGCTATTGTATCTTTATAGAAAAGTAGGTGCTCATTTAGTACCCGATCTCCACTAATTTGAATTTCAAAAACGACCAAAAACGTCGTCTGATACCGAAAAGTATAATTGGAAATTTGCGATTTAATAGTTCTTAAACAGTTTATTTTTTGCAATTCATTCTGAATTTTGATCATAAAAGAATGAGAAAAGGAGATAATGACGTTTTTTTTTTTTTTTTTTTGAGAGAGAGAGAGAGAGAGAGAGAGAGAGAGAGAGAGAGAGAGAGAGAGAGAGAGAGAGAGAGAGAGAGAGAGAGAGAGAGAGAGAGGGAGAGGAGAGAGAGATAGAGGGAGAGAGAGAGAGGGAGAGGGAGAGAGGGAGAGGGAGAGGGAGGGAGAGGGAGAGAGAGAGAGAGAGAGGGAGAGAGAGAGAGAGGAAGAGAGGGAGGGAGGGAGGGAGGGAGAGAGAGAGAAAATGATGAAATAAACACATTTGCATACATACATATTGAGAACTGACAATAGTACAATTATATGTAAGTATGTTCTTTTTTCCTTTTCAATTTGCCTCTCCACCATTGGTTTCCTAATTGTACTATTTTATTTTTTTAAGTTTCAAAAGACTTTATAACTATAAGTTTACAAAACAGTAACAAAAGGAAAAAAAGATATGTGGTTTACATTATATATATTTGTATTTTTATTCCATGCATGATGTGAGAAAAATTAAAAATCTGTATGTAACAAAAAAAATGAGAATCTTGAAAGAAGCTTATCATTTTAGGATTTACATCTTTCTATGCATCATTACATTAATGTTTTTTTTTTTTTTTGCTTTTAATTATTCAGTTATCATTTTATAATAGTGAGTTATGTCATAAATTTGAGTGAAGTTGCATTAGTGACCACATGTCTGACTGAATAAATGTTATTTGATGAGATTTTCCAACCCCTTATGTGTATAATATTCATTTTGTTCCTAAATCTATTAGGGTGTCTTCTTGTATTTGAACCATACATAAATGTACAACTGGTACACCATAATGAGAATAATATAAATGTGCAGGCTTGAATGTGTGCATAAACACCTTTTTTAAATATATTAAGAAGTGTATGTATGTATGTTGTAATTTTCACTTTCAAATATTTTGGTGATATCCCACCAGATATTATTAAAAATGGAGAACATGAGTAGAAAATGTGATTTTGTTTCTGACTCCCTCTGGCATAGTTTATTTATTTTTTATTAATTATTTGACTCTCTCTAGCATAGTTTACTTTTTTGTTAATTATTTTATTGATATTTTAATGTGTATAATTTTAAAATTATATTATTTTAATGATGTATAAGTGCTTTATAAACATCTGTATAATTTATATGTGCATAATTAAAAATATATATTATATAGGGTTCATGATTATCCTCAGATCTTAGATGTTTATATGCAATCTGGGAAGTGAATGCGCTAATATGGAAATGGAAATCAAATTGTTCATAAATATCAGACTAACATTATCTATATTTAATAAATTTATAGTTTTTATTATATTTTTATATTATTAGAAGCAATGATTAATTAAAAGTTAGTCTTCCTTCTAAATATATTAATGGATTGTGGATAAAATCAAGTGGCTTCTAATATAATTTTTATAATAGATTTAAACTGAACAAATAATACGATTATAAAAACCATCTAAAGTTTATTCATAGATGAGCTAGAAATAAAACAGGTTTTAAAAAATGCATTTTAAGTAGTGTAAAAGTCTTTACAATAGTCTTTCATATAAAATAATAAAAAAAAAAAGCTTAAAAATCTTTGGGTGATGAATATTTAAGTACTTTATTATTATTATTTATCTTACAGCTATGAATAGGGTAAATTCTCAGTCACCAATCAATATTAGGTAATTATGTAAGTTAGAAATGGACCATTTCCTGCAAAAAAATTACAAGCCTCATTAAAATCAGGAAAAAGTTATGCATATAGAGTCAATTCCAGGAATTATTCATTGCACTTGAGAACCATATTCATAAAGAAACAAAAAAAATTCAATTCTGTAGTAATAAAATAAATCTTATTCATTATGCATATTTTTCAAAATATTAAAGCAAATATCGTATTTAAAGATAAAATTGCATTGGTTAAAAATATATAGTTATTACATATTGTAACGAACCGCTTTGCCCGCGGAAGGGTCGTATTAGTAAATTCATAAAAATGGCTATGGTTAACTTAAGATTTAACCTTATATATATAAATTTTTCCCTTTCTGCATGATCCCGGGCATATTTATGAATAGCGTGTTTGCTTCCAAGTGCCAAACCTATTTGCGATGAACAAATAAGAATTACACCGCGGGACTCTATAGATGCAGCATATACCCCGATAGCGACTCGATAGATATTTACTATCACTTAGCCTTTTCCTGTAATTTAAGGGGGGGAAGGGTGTTAACTAGCCTAGCTCATCTCAGGGGTGGTGGTCATTAGACCGTGGACGGGAACTATGGATTCCGACACTACTTTCTTTTAACTGAAGGTGGATGGATATACATAACTAAATTTCTGTCTATCTAAAAAAAAAAAACAAACGATTATAGAAATCCCATCTTATCGATTAGATTTTCTCTGCGCAACAGGGGAATTCCCGTTTAATTTCAGATGAGTGCGCACGCTACCCACCCTAAATTCCTCCATACCGGTTGTTCAAGGTAGAGTATACGTTTTATATTAATTATGAAATCTTTAGCGCTATAACTATGAATCTTATTAAAATAATATAAATCAAAGAATAAAAAAAAAAAAAAGAAAATATTCACAGATATTCACAACATTAAAACACTTTATTATAAAATAAGAAGGTTAGGATTTATTTAATTGACCCGCCATTATTCATAACTCGTGCTTCATAGAATGTCAAGCATACACACACATACATACAGATTAAGCATTTTATTCTTTGGATCTTTATAGGCAACACAACATATTATTAATGTTCTTTTACTAAATTGCTTCCCTGGATTTTGTAGTTTGAAAGCTTTATTGAAACATGTTTTAAATATAGAGAATTTAATTTATTTCAAAGTTCCGATGGATGACACAATCCGTTTAAGACTCGGATTGTGTTTTAATAGCAAATCAATAAGCAAATAATATAGTTCACGTTACCTTAACATTCCCGGGAATTTAGGCATTTCAAAGGTGTATGTCTGACGACGTCAATGGCTTTAAAACTGGACGATCTCATAGTTAGTTTCCCCGTAGCTATCATTGTTCCTTGCCGTCGATGACTTGAATTCGGGGGAATTCGGCGTTCTTTAACTATCCTTTTTGCAGCACATTCGGGATCGTAGGGCAGGCCTTCATCACCTGTCAAGTGAAAGGTTTTTACCCCACTCGATGCATGATACGTTTTCTTATTTTTCAATCTCGCTCTCTGCACCCCTGGAAGAAGAAAAATATCCCCTATTTATTTTCTTTTATATCCCCTCTCTTCTCGTCCTTTCCACGTCCCTTTCCGTGATTCCATCCCTCGAAATTCTCCGGTTGCGTCACCCAACCGGACTATGACTACGTCATCGCGGTCGCCATTGTACTAAAACCTGCGTTTGTATTTTAGAAAGATCTCATTTTGCTTTAACTGGCCATCTACTTGAAATATATCAATCATGCACATATATATACTCGCATGCCACAAACACTCCAATAAAGCACGAGTTTTACGAAGTTTTTCCCCACTTTTAAAATTAAACCAATAACAACTAGCTACAAATAAATATACGAATAACATACTGTTAATATTGAATTATTCCCACCACCATTTAATATTAGTATTTACAATTATTAATAACTTTATTAGTTGATAGTGTTAGTAATATCTATATCCATTTATCTTGTAACTTTTGGCGGACCATTGGCTCTCCTCAGTCCGCACCTTGTTACAATGCCCCCCCGTTCGGAAGCCTTCAAACCCGCTCTAGGGGTTCGACAGGCTTAGTTTGAAGCCTCTGTTAATCCGGCGCTCGATTCCCGCTGGGATAGGGCTTCCCAGGCGGTCTGGCAGTCTCGGAGTCGAGTTTCCCTCTTGTCTTAGCCTCAGTTTCCCATCTCTTGTGGATATCCAGGTTTCCTTTCCCCGGATCAAACCCGTAATTGTGAGTACTTATATCCACGCCCGTAAGTACCTCGGCCATTCCTTCTATTGACGTCTTTCCCGTTCCCAACATGATCTGCTCGACCCTCATTGGCATATTTTGCCTTATGATCCTAATGATCCCGACCTCTGTCAACCTACAGGCGTTCAACATTCGAAGTTGCACCACCTGGCGATGGAAGAACTGCATAAAACTTTCTTGTTTCTCTTCCGCGTATTTCTCCTGCATAATTCGATAACGTACCATCTCCTGCCGATCCTCTGACCAAAAGACGTCAGTTAATTCCTTCTGGTATCCTTGAAATGTGATCGGAGGTTTGAACAGTGAGTCCCACCATGATTGTGCGTGTCCTGTGAGATTGCTACATGCAACAGCCAGTTTGCTGTTTTCATCCATGGGGTTCACTTGGTAATATCTCATCAGGCTCTTTAAATGTTCAGTCGGAGCCTCCCCCACCTCCCCTGAGAAGGGTCGGATCCTCACAAATGAGTTAACGTGGCCCGGCGCAGACACATATTTCACCCTCTCTTCTTTATTAGGTGCTAGTCTTGCCTCTTTTATTCCTGGCTTTCCCATCCCCTCTTCGGCCTCACCCTGCTCATTCGTCACGCTCCCTTTTCCTCCCCCCATTTTGTCTTCTATTTTCTTCAATCGTGTCTCAATATCTTCTAGCTTCTTCATAATTCCTTCCATCATTCTCACCATCTCTCCCTTTTCTTCCCCTCCTTCGTCCGTTTTTCCCTTAGACCAAGTTTCCATGGTTAGCTATCACTAATGTTAATTACTTCTATGCTGGCTTATCTTGACAGGCTCTGACCACCTTGCCCCCATCCAGTGCTGTTACATATTCGTATTTCCCATTCATAAGCTTTGAAATCTCCAATTTATGGCTTTACCATCGCACCTCCAATCGAAAGAAGAAGAGAAAAGAAAAGATATTTATAGTTGCGCACGAGTTCGCGTATAGTTTATACGTCTCTATTATCATTATGCGTTGCCCAATTTCCCTCTCTTCCACTATCGATCTATGCTGACTTTCTTCTAAATTCGACTAAACGCTCTATTTAGACCTCTGAAAACCATTAGGGTTAACAGTAGTTTTTATTAATAACTTAGATAACGTATAAAAAATATATATATATCCATTTCCAGCGTATTAATACGGCTCATTGTTATTGCTCTAACATATATATTCCAGTCGTCTTTTTTCCCTTTCCTTCTTTTTTTTCTTTAACAATAAAAAAAAATTTACACGGAAAAAAAAAAAATTTAAATCGTTCGCCGTTTTTCCTTTCTCTACCCTCATAAACTGCGTGAAAGTATCGGATTTTTGTTTACTATACCGACTTCGTGTCAAATCCACTGGTCGTTGCGCCCTCTTTTATTTAAACCTTCTACTATATTCCTATTCCCCATTGCTCTCCAGAGGCCCCACAGTTGCGGCGTCCAGTTATAACGAACCGCTTTGCCCGCGGAAGGGTCGTATTAGTAAATTCATAAAAATGGCTATGGTTAACTTAAGATTTAACCTTATATATATAAATTTTTCCCTCTCTGCATGATCCCGGGCATATTTATGGATAGCGTGTTTGCTTCCAAGCGCCAAACCTATTTGCGATGAACAAATAAGAATTACACCACGGGACTCTATAGATGCAGCATATACCCCGATAGCGACTCGATAGATATTTACTATCACTTTGCCTTTTCCTGTAATTTAAGGGGGGAAGGGTGTTAACTAGCCTAGCTCATCTCAGGGGTGGTGGTCATTAGACCGTGGACGGGAACTATGGATTCCGACACTACTTTCTTTTAACTGAAGGTGGATGGATATACATAACTAAATTTCTGTCTATCTAAAAAAAAAAAAAAAACGATTATAGAAATCCCATCTTATCGATTAGATTTTCTCTGCGCAACAGCGGAATTCCCGTTTAATTTCAGATGAGTGCGCTCGCTACCCACCCTAAATTTCTCCATACCGGTTGTTCAAGGTAGAGTATACGTTTTATATTAATTATGAAATCTTTAGCGCTATAACTATGAATCTTATTAAAATAATATAAATCAAAGAATAAAAAAAAAAAAAAGAAAATATTCACAGATATTCACAACATTAAAACACTTTATTATAAAATAAGAAGGTTAGGATTTATTTAATTGACCCGCCATTATTCATAACTCGTGCTTCATAGAATGTCAAGCATACACACACATACGTACAGATTAAGCATTTTATTCTTTGGATCTTTATAAGCAACACAACATATTATTAATGTTCTTTTACTAAATTGCTTCCCTGGATTTTGTAGTTTGAAAGCTTTATTGAAACATGTTTTAAATATAGAGAATTTAATTTATTTCAAAGTTCCGATGGATGACGCAATCCGTTTAAGACTCAGATTGTGTTTTAATAGCAAATCAATAAGCAAATAATATAGTTCACGTTACCTTAACATTCCCGGGAATTTAGGCATTTCAAAGGTGTATGTCTGACGACGTCAATGGCTTTAAAACTGGACGATCTCATAGTTAGTTTCCCCGTAGCTATCATTGTTCCTTGCCATCGATGACTTGAATTTGGCATTCTTTAACTATCCTTTTTGCAGCACATTCGGGATCGTAGGGCAGGCCTTCATCACCTGTCAAGTGAAAGGTTTTTACCCCACTCGATGCATGATACGTTTTCTTATTTTTCAATCTCGCTCTCTGCACCCCTGGAAGAAGAAAAATATCCCCTATTTATTTTCTTTTATATCCCCTCTCTTCTCGTCCTTTCCACGTCCCTTTCCGTGATTCCATCCCTCAAAATTCTCCGGTTGCGTCACCCAACCGGACTATGACTACGTCATCGCGGTCGCCATTGTACTAAAACCTGCGTTTGTATTTTAGAAAGATCTCATTTTGCTTTAACTGGCCATCTACTTGAAATATATCAATCATGCACATATATATATACTCACATGCCACAAACACTCCAATAAAGCACGAGTTTTACGAAGTTTTTCCCCACTTTTAAAATTAAACCAATAACAACTAGCTACAAATAAATATACGAATAACATACTGTTAATATTGAATTATTCCCACCACCATTTAATATTAGTATTTACAATTATTAATAACTTTATTAGTTGATAGTGTTAGTAATATCTATATCCATTTATCTTGTAACTTTTGGCAGACCATTGGCTCTCCTCAGTTCGCACCTTGTTACAATATGTATATGGGCTAATCTGATCAAAATTCTGATATTTTTAAGGTATTTGCTATTTTCTGTACTACCAAAAGAGCAACAGTCTAAATTAATTAGGTAAAAAGTTAGAATAATAGAATAAAATATACAAAATAAATAAACAATCAAAACAAATAGCTCATAACTTTAGGATGCCCATTTGTAATAAAATTAAATATCAGGTAATATTAACTAACTAATTTCCATTCAAACCACACATTAGTATACTAAAGTGTTTTAGCATGTGAAGAAACAAAAAATATAGTTTATCAAAGTATCAATAACATGGAACACCAAATTAGACTGGTTTGAAATAAAATAAGTACATTACTTTAATCAAATAGTGATTAACAAAACATTAGCTTAACATTGACTAATTATTTATTCTATGTAAAAAAATTTATTCAATATTTTGGCTAGTTGATATTTTAATATATAAAATATGTAGAGACTCTTGAAGTTTATATTAAATTATAGATAATAAATTGATTACAAATAATCATAAAACCCAACATTAATTAATAAAAAATAAAATTTATTAATGTAATAACTATAACAAATAAATAAAATTATACAAGTTAATGAGCAAATGAAATACTTCTTGTTAAGCTATTTAGTCAATAATTAGTTATCCTTTTATCTATTGCATTTATTATATAATTTTAAAATGTATCTGACCTCTGTTGTGATTGATTGATACACCAATGAAAACAAAAATAAATATATTGTGTTTGCATAAATATTTCCAAATGAATACTTGAATATATATTTTAAGAAATTGACTAATAATAATTAGTTTGTTCACTCTTTTCTTACAATAATAAATGTAAATTTATTAATTTACTTACATAAAATATTATGTTCTTAATGTATATTAAATATACTTTGTTACCAAGATTAATCATAAATATTTATACTTAAAATATTGTTTTTAATTCATGTAAAAAACAAAAAACAAACATGCTATAATTGAACTAAACAAAAATTTATTATTAAGAAATATATATTACATTTTAATTTTGCTTTCTGTGTAATTTAATTTTTCTTTTTGGTTGTGCTACATTTTATGTATAATAAACAAACACATGCATTGCAAAAATAAAATAAATAAAGAATGAAAATATACTACCTGTTTAATTTATTCCTTAAATACAAGAAATTTGCATGAAATTACAATTCTATTACAAGAATATTTATTAATTCACATCAACCTTATAATTTAATTTATATACATATATATTTTATAATATTTGCACAAAATAATGATAACGTTCAAAAAATACTGAAATCTCACAATATTTTCTGCTATAAATATGTTAAATAGGCATTGTATTTGAAATTCAATTTTATCCTAATCATAGAATTCAAAAAGTTTTATCCATTTTAACAAAATACAAGTTTTAAATAAAACATTCCACAACAAATATTACATTAATATTTTTTTTTACAATAATAATAGCATTGTTAATTTTCAGCTATTCCATAATAAATACTGTAGCATTTAAAATATAATCAACAATGTATTATATGCTGCACCATTTACATTATTTTCACAAGGAATTTTATATCACTTAAACCTTTTCTGATTAATACATGTTGCAACACTTAAATTATTCCATGATTTTATATATTTTGTAGCATTTGAAATACATTATACAATGAGATGATTTTATTATCTGATTTTATGCAGACCTCTCTAATGTCAAAAGTCTATGATCAAATGTCTTATTTACTTAGCTGTTCATATCTATGTAAAAACTTCAAAATATTATAAACTATATAATGTATGAATTTCTTGTAGTTTCTTAATGAAATGCACTTTAAAGAGGGAGTCCAAACTAAATTCTGGAATTTAAATTCTTTTCTCTTTGATGCTGTTATATTTAGATCATTATCCTAGATATTATCTCTATGGTATAAATAAATTTAATTCTTTGTTATGGTTTCTTTTATTTAATAATTAAATTCCACCCAGTGAAAGTTCTTGTGAATACATCAGCATTTGTGATTCTGAAAGTTTTCTTAATTTTATAATAAATAAACATTTAAAAAAACAACAACAAAAAAACAAAACAAATAAAATTGAAAATTAAAATATCTGTTTAAAAACATATTTTCAAACACAATTTAAACTTTCCAAGTATATTTATTTATTTAATAACCAATATGTTTAATATATATATATTGTAACCTTCCCCGCTCCATATATATATATATATATATATATATATATATATATATATATCCACAGATGGCGTCCTACCAAAAACACCTATCAAGCGTATTTTCGTTTACATAAACGTCAGAGTAGTTAGTATTCACTATCTCTAACTATAATTCCACTTTCAGATCATGATTTCAAGCTATTTGCTATCGTCAGTGAAAGACAGGAATGAAGAAACTAGATCTAAATACAAACTCTGAGCGTTTATGAAACAATTTCTATTTAGCTATTTGTCTTTCACTGACGATAGCAAATAGCTTGAAATCATGATCTGAAAGTGGAATTATAGTTAGAGATAGTGAATACTAACTACTCTGACGTTTATGTAAACGAAAATACGCTTGATAGGTGTTTTTGGTAGGACGCCATCTGTGGACATAAATACAAGCGTTAGCAAGTTTTTTAACTTGCATTTTTGTTTATCATAAATGTACCTTTGAGGTCTTTCTTGCAATGATATAGATTGCAGAGGCTTCTACTATGTGGTGATGCTGAACTGAGATCAGACCCATATAGCTATCTGGTTTGCTATGCTGAGTTTGAAGACATTACGTGTCTAAAAAATTCACACTTGCAAGCTAAATAGAAATTGTTTCATAAACGCTCAGAGTTTGTATTTAGATCTAGTTTCTTCATTCCTGTCTTTCACTGACGATAGCAAATAGCTTGAAATCATGATCTGAAAGTGGAATTATGATTAGAGATAGTGAATACTAACTACTCTGACGTTTATGTAAACGAAAATACGCTTGATAGGTGTTTTTGGTAGGACGCCATCTGTGGACATAAATATAAGCGTTAGCAAGTTTTTTAACTTGCATTTTTGTTTATCATAAATGTACCTTTGAGGTCTTTCTTGCAATGATATAGATTGCAGAGGCTTCTACTATGTGGTGATGCTGAACTGAGATCAGACCCATATAGCTATCTGGTTTGCTATGCTGAGTTTGAAGACATTACGTGTCTAAAAAATTCACGCTTGCAAGCTAAATAGAAATTGTTTCATAAACGCTCAGAGTTTGTATTTAGATCTAGTTTCTTCATTCCTGTCTTTCACTGACGATAGCAAATAGCTTGAAATCATGATCTGAAAGTGGAATTATAGTTAGAGATAGTGAATACTAACTACTCTGACGTTTATGTAAACGAAAATACGCTTGATAGGTGTTTTTGGTAGGACGCCATCTGTGGACATAAATACAAGCGTTAGCAAGTTTTTTAACTTGCATTTTTGTTTATCATAAATGTACCTTTGAGGTCTTTCTTGCAATGATATAGATTGCAGAGGCTTCTACTATGTGGTGATGCTGAACTGAGATCAGACCCATATAGCTATCTGGTTTGCTATGCTGAGTTTGAAGACATTACGTGTCTAAAAAATTCACGCTTGCAAGCTGAATAGAAATTGTTTCATAAACGCTCAGAGTTTGTATTTAGATCTAGTTTCTTCATTCCTGTCTTTCACTGATGATAGCAAATAGCTTGAAATCATGATCTGAAAGTGGAATTATAGTTAGAGATAGTGAATACTAACTACTCTGACGTTTATGTAAACGAAAATACGCTTGATAGGTGTTTTTGGTAGGACGCCATCTGTGGACATAAATACAAGCGTTAGCAAGTTTTTTAACTTGCATTTTTGTTTATCATAAATGTACCTTTGAGGTCTTTCTTGCAATGATATAGATTGCAGAGGCTTCTACTATGTGGTGATGCTGAACTGAGATCAGACCCATATAGCTATCTGGTTTGCTATGCTGAGTTTGAAGACATTACGTGTCTAAAAAATTCACGCTTGCAAGCTAAATAGAAATTGTTTCATAAACGCTCAGAGTTTGTATTTAGATCTAGTTTCTTCATTCCTGTCTTTCACTGACGATAGCAAATAGCTTGAAATCATGATCTGAAAGTGGAATTATAGTTAGAGATAGTGAATACTAACTACTCTGACGTTTATGTAAACGAAAATACGCTTGATAGGTGTTTTTGGTAGGACGCCATCTGTGGACATAAATACAAGCGTTAGCAAGTTTTTTAACTTGCATTTTTGTTTATCATATATATATATATATCTTGAATGTGTGGAGTTATTCATTTAAATCAATTTAATTAGAAAACACTTAACCTAGAACAACTTTCCCAAGCCAAGAGTCAAAGTAAACTGACAGAATGATGCATCTAAAAAATGATACTCTTATAAATGACACTTTAGATCTAATATAGAGATCAAATTACTGCAGTTTACATTTATAGATGTAAGAAATCGAAGTATAACAAACTTTTCAATTTTATCACTATATAATACACCTCTCACTGGTAGGTTATATATTGTATTACAATATTTTTAATAAATATTTAGATGGAAATCTTGGATGTGTGGAGTTATCTATTTAAATCAATTTCATTAGAAAACACTTAACCTAGAACAACTATCCCAGGTCAAAAGTCAAAGTAAACTGATAGACTGATGCATCTAAACATTCATTAAAAATATTGTTTAACAACATGTTACCTGTCAGTGGAGGGGTTTATTATATAATAAGAAAATTGAAAAGTTTGTTATACTTTGATTTCTTACATCTATAAATGTAAACTGCAGTACGTTGATCTCTAAATTAAATCTAGAGTGGCATTTAAAAGTAGATCCTCCATTTGGCTGCATCAGTCTGTCAATTTTCTTTAACTCTTGGTTTGAGGCAGTTGTAGGTTAAGTGCTTTCTAATTAAGTTAACTTAAATGGATAACTCCACACATTCAAGATTTCCATCTAAATATTCATTAAAATATTGTATTACATTATATATATATATATATAATATACATTCATTTCTATTATATATATATATATATATATATATAATAGAAATGAATGTTCATTAATTAAAAAATATTGTAATAAAAATCAAAATAATAAATATAATGGTGATTAACTATTATAAAGTCTTTCAATCAGCAGAAAAAAATTTTGGTTAATTACTTAATCAATGGAAGTACTTCTGTGGATTGAAAGACTGTTTATAATAGTTAATCACTATTATATTTATTATTTTTATTGTTATTATATGTATAAATAATGCTTTAAATACATGTAATTTAATAATGTCTTAATTATATAAACAATACCAACACATGTACTTACATATACACACACACTCTACATAATAATTGACTGTTTGATTTGTCTATATTCACATATTATTTGTGAAATGTATGCAATAAATAAAAATACAAATAAATTTATCAATGTGTAATTGACTTTATCTGATTTTTTTTGAAAATCAATTGAGGATCACAATAAAATAAGACAACTTTAGTTTTTAAAGAAATATAATATTTTCAGGTTTAAATTTAGACATTGAGGACACAATAGTATGTCTAAGAAATGTTATTTGAATATTATTAGTAACAGTTTATCATTATTTAGTGTTTTTAATGCAATTTCTTAATATTTAGATAACTTTAATGAGATCTTTACTTCATTAAAATAAGATGGAAAAGTTCCAACAACCTTTTACATAACAAAAAGGTATATATATATATTATACTAAAAACTATTATGAAATATAATTAAACATGTAAAAAATTCCTTATTAGGTTGTGATTAATGCATTCATTTGCTGTATCAATGTCCGATATAAACTAATCTTAATATATTTATATAATACTGTAGAATCCTTTTTATTTTAATGGGATAAATAAAAATCACTATTGATAATTGTAGAAAATAATAAATATTTATATTTAAAATGAAATATGTGGCAAGGAAAAAAAATCTTTTATGTTTTTCTTTAAATAGTTTCCATTCAAAGATCACTTGATGTTTCATTTTTAATATTCTCATAATCTAAATTGACTTATATTTATTAGACATTATAGAAAAAACTGATTATTTAAATTTAAATTATTTTTTCAATAATGTGATGAATTTTATATTCTATTTCTACATATGTTATGTATTATAAACTACATTTTCTTATTGGGATAATATTTCATGAAAATACTATTACAATCAATGTCAAAGATGAGCCTATATTGATATTCTTGCTAAACATCTTCAGAGGAATTTTCAATTTTCTTTAAATCTTTTTCAAATTAATTCAATTTAATTTATATAATTGATTCAAATTTATAATTTACATATGAGTTTAAACCATAAATTTTCAATAATCATTTAGGTAGTTTACATTTTACTTATTATAAAATTTACTTTATATTGAGAATTTCCATAAAAAAATAAAGAATCAAACGGCTTTATTGGTCAGGAATTGGAACCAAGGCCTTCCAGAGTCTGACCATTTACGACTGCACTAATTCATGCAAAGCTAAAAAATTTTACAATCTTTGCTTATTATAATAATAATAATAATAATAATAATAATAATAATAATAATAATAATAATAATAATAATAATAATAATAATAATAATAATAATAATAATAATAATAATAATAATAATAATAATAATAATAATAATAATAATAATAATAATAATAATAATAATAATAATAATAATTGACATTATGAAATACCTTTCAATCAACAATACAGCTAAAACACAAACTACATAAGACTCTGCATATGTCTATATACATGTATAACAGGAAAACACACACACACACACATATATATATATATACATATATGCAAACTTATAAATAAATATTAGAAAATACAGTAATTTAAAATTTTAAAAAGAACAAAAAATATAAACAACACTTAGGAGTGCTTTTGACTATCCTTGTAGTCTTTGTCAACTAATACTTTGAAAGATCAACTTTCCCATAATTCCATGATATTAACATTTGCTGCCTGCCTATTGATTTCATGTATTGTATTAGTACTTATTAGTTAATGAGAAATGATGAGAAAAAGCTGAAGTTTAATCCCAATATATCAACATATATCACTTTTTGAATTTTTGGTCAGTTTATTTGAAATCTTGTGATGCTGTTCAACTTATTTAGTAGCAACGGTCTTCTTTTGATTTTAATAGCTTGGATTCTATCCTCAGCCATATTTTGTCCAAATTATATTGCATATTTTTAGAATATCTTGGAATAATATTTATAATGTAATTGTAGTTTATCTTTTCCATGAAAAATATTAAAGTTCACAATAAAATGTCTTTTTGTAAGACATTTATTATATTCAATCTACTTCATATGCTTTTTCCACAGAACATTGGTATATTTTTATTATTGTACATTCACTACCAATATACAGAAACCAATTATATATTTTTGATCAAATGATCTTGCCAGCTTAATTTCAGAATATTAGAAAAATGCACAAATAAAAACATTCCAGTGCCTTTATGTTACATTAAGTAAGTGGGTCCTACATCTCATTTTTGACAATAAATTTTGTTGAATAATGAACCAATTAACAAGTATGTAATTATATCATTAATGAAATACTATTAATTTGTTAAATTAATTCATCATCATCATTATTTTTCATCATTATAAATTTGAGATGAAAGTTTCACCAAGTTCAATCCAATTCAATTTTTTTTATAACATTCATCTCTCGCACATGTGGTCTTTTTCAAAATCTTTACAATCTCTGTCTATCAATTATTATCCTTTCTAAAAATATGTCCAACTCAACTCAATTTTAGCCTCTTAATTCTGTCAATTATGTCAGGGTTTGCTAGCTTACCTATATATTCAATTTTTAATCTTTTTTCTGTTCCTCCTAATACATATCTCTACATATTTCATTGAAGAGAGTGAAGCTTTTTAAATTAATTTTCTGATAATTGTCTCATATAAAAACTGGTATAATACTTATATTGAACATTTTCTTTTTCCAAACACATAGACATATATTCTTTTAATATTAAGTTATTTCTAATAAAAACACTCAATCCAGGTTTAAATCTATGATTAATTTTATCCCCTATGTTTTCATTCATATTAATAATATGATCAGGATATTTGATTATGTTAATTTACTTTAATTGATTATCATTTATTTTCTTCATCAGAAAAATCCATAGAACATTGCTTTACCTTTTTAAGTATTTATTTTTTAATCTTACTTTCATTTGATAACTCTTGCAGCATTTCCTGAACTGATGAAGTATTATTTGCCAACCAACTAGAATACTTACAGAATCGAGATGACTTAAATAATCTTCATTTACTTTTATTATCTTTTATTTCTTTTCATTTTAACTCATACAATTATTTTGTTAAATGCTGTAAAAATATTTTGAAGATATAGAATTACCTTGTCATACATTCCTTCTTCTAAGTATCACCATTTTGACAAATATTCTTCAGAATATAACAATATTTTGAATTTATATTTACAAACTTTAATAAATATTGAAATGCTTATACAATCAAATGTCTTTTCATAATCTATAAATCTGAAGCAGAACTATGTATTTATTAGTCTTTTCTATAGCTGAACTCAATACTTGGATGTGAGCCACTGTGCTAAAACCATGCACCTGTTTTATGGTTGATTAGAATCCAAAATTTGCTGTAGACAAGTTGCAATTATTTTGGTAAAGATTTTGTATCAAACTAATAGAAAATAGATAGATCTCTAATTTCTTTTTCACATTTTTAAAATATCAATATTACTATTAGATTATTATAATCATTCAATTGATTTTTATCATTTAAAAATTTGATGTATAGGTTTTCCAACAATTTTCCTATTACTTGTGTCTTGCTTCTTTTAAAGTCATAATTTCCTGAGCTTTGCTTTTTTTTAAAAGATTTAATCATGTCTCGCCTCTTCATTTTAAATATTAGGCAATTTAGAAGATGTACTATTTGCAGGGGATAACATGTTTCTTGTTTTTATTAATAGATAATTTTTTATAAAACTCTTAACAAATTATATGATATTAATTTTTCTTTTAGTAATAATTTAATCATTTCTTATTATTATTTAAACAAGTTTTCTTCAAATACACTTTTTAGACTTTTGTTTTCTTTAATAGTTTTTTTTTTCAATTTTCAATTATATTTTCTTACATTACAATTTTTTTTGTACCATTTTACAAAACTATAGATATTCAATTCTTCTTAATTAATTAAAACTTACATTGCTTTGTTTCAGTAGAAAACATATTGGTAAATTGCTTATTTTTTGTATCAGCTATCTTTCTTGCAATTCTTATAGAATATAAGTTATCTTCTTATATATAACGTTTACTAATATTTTAAAGCCATTATTTGCAAGTTCTAATTGAAATTCAGGATAGTCTTTTTAAAAGTTAGGTATATTAACTGTTAATACAAACTTACATAATTTTTTCATTTTTAATTTTGATTTTAATACATATCTTACTTCTCTTTAATTGATGATTACTTCCGGTGTTGAACATTACAATATTGAAATACATATTTTACATACTACCTGTGTGATTAATAAATAATCAGAAGGTTATATTAATTAAATTTTAATCTAATGCTGCAATACTTTTATGTAAACAATTCTTATGTTTATTTAACCTTCTATGTGTTCAGTTAATCTACTTTCTCTGGCAAATGACTTTCATTAAAAAAATCTCTATCAATATTAAATTTTAACACAAGTATTGTTCAATGTTCCTGTAATCCACACATCTTTGTTTTAAAAAATTGAAGTAATTACCCATATTATTACAACTATTTAATATATTGCTATCAGTACAATTATTGATATTTTAAACATTATAGTGTACTCACACACACACACACACACATATATATATATATATATATACATTGTTCAACCACTAAACATCACATGATCACCATCTCATACTAGCACATAATTGTTGGCATCCATTGATTACTCTGGTTGGCACAGGGCGGCACTACTGTATGGAGAGCTTTGCTTTTGTTTATATCCACAATGATAATTATTGTATTACTTAATGCATGCTTATATCATCATTATTTTCAACCATTTTTGATCTACACCAGGATGAAAATCTCTCCAAATTAAATCCCTCTCTGATCTCTAACCTGTCTTCTCCACATCATACAGCATATTTTCTTATTTTCTTCATCCATCTCACATGTGATCTCCTTCTAGGTATTTTACAATTTATGGAATGGACTTTATGATTTCAACTGTCCATCTATTATCATCTTTTCTAACAACTTAATCCATTCCAACTTCAGTATTCTTTCAATGATGTCAATAACAATTGTTTGTTTTCTCACCCATATATTTGATTTTTAATATGTTCTTGTTACTCATAATATACATATTTTCATACTTTGTTGAATGGTCTGAAGTCTCAGTATTATTCTTCTGTTAAGTATTTATGTCTTAAATCCATAAGTAAAAACTGATAACATGCATTTATTAAAAATCTTTTTTAAATGCATAAGCATATTTTCTTAATATTAAATTATTTCTACCAAAAGCACTCCAAGATTAATTTCATCCATTATGTATCCATCTGTAGTAATAATCTTATCAATATATTTGTAGTTGTTAACTTTTTTTACATCATCTTTATCAATCTTTATTTTATTTTGTTGAGAAAATACATTGAACATTACTTTAATCTTTTTAATCCTACTTCCTTACTTTCATCTAATAACTCTTGCAACATCTCCTAAAACTGTAAAGCATTATTTCCAAAAACAACTACATCATCTGCAAAATCTAGATGTCTTAAATAATCTCCATTTACTTTTATTCTCTTAGCTCCTCATTTTATACCACACAATACTTTTTGCAAAACTGCTTTTAAAAGTTTTGGAGATATGGAGTCATTTTGTCAATCACCCTTCTTAATGTTAAGTTTTTAATATCATTATGTAATTTAATTATTGCTGTTGCATTTTCATAAATATTATTCATAATATAATAATATCCTAAGTCTGTACTTTGATGATTCAATGCTTTAATCACTGAAGAAATTCTTATAAATTCAAAATCTACAAATACAAAGCAGAATGGCAACTCATATACATTTGTTCTGTTTATAACTTCTCCCAATACTCGGTTATGATCCACTATATTAAAATCATTTTAATTCCAGTTTGTTCTTTTGTTTGGTAAAAATGCAAAGCTTGCTGTAGACGAGTTGTAATAATTTTTATAAAAATTATACAAAACTGATAAAAGACTGATAGGTTTCTAATTTCTAATATCTTCTTTATCACCTTTTTTAAATATTAAATTTAATGCTGTTTCTTCCAATCATCTGGCACATCTTTATCATTTAGTCATTTGGTATATAACTTTGTCAAAAAAAATCTATTGTTTCTCCAGATCCTTTTAAGATATTTTAAATCCTAAGAAATTCAGAAGATGTAGTAGTTATAGGAGGTATTTTCCTTGTTCTTTATTCCTATGTTATTATCAATAGAACTCTTCTACCCATTTCATGATGTCATCTCTCATTTCAGTAACTGTTCCTTCTTTTTTTCTTAGTGCAGAAAAAAAGTTTCCTACCAACACCAAGATATTGTTTTACACTTAAATACATGCACATATTTATTCCTACATATATGTACATCTATTCATATACTCAAGCAGATGTATATGCATACCACATAAATAAATTTTAGACCAAAAAAATAATTTATCAGTATAATAATGTTCATACAAAATATAATGATTATAAGAATAAATATTTTTCCATCATTTAAATATTTTTATGACAAACATTAATTTAAATTTTTAAAATGTTATTACTAATATTTTTTTCTCATTTATTTTCTTAGAACATAAACATAGCAATAAAAATTATGCACCTAGAGTAATGTTAGACTATTTCTTCAAAGTTAAAATAAAAAACAAATGATAAAAAGAAAACTACTTTTTACAGTTATATTATCATATTTATTAAAATAAATATTTTTTGTTGTTGATTAGTTATTTACACGCATTTTTACTCAAGATTTCGGTAATGATCCCATGTCATGCAGTAAACACATTTTATAAAACTTAATTACCAAATCATTTCACATAATATAAATTATTATACTGACTTCACTTCTTCAAGCTATTTGATCACTAGATATCATTGCGTTAGTACCAAATATTTGGATGATTGATTAATCATCACGTGATCACCATTTCTTATGCTTGCTTATAACTATTATTAAAACAGGCAAAACTCTCATACAGTATTGCCACTCAGTGCAAACCCGAGTAATCAATGGATGCCAGAAGGCAGAAACTAATCTGGGGATATTGGATGAGTAGGCACTAGATGGGGATTTTATGCACAAGCCTTCTGGCATCCATTGATTACTCTAGCTTGCTGTGTGTGGCAATATATATAGTGAGTTTTGCCTGCTTTAATGATTGATTATTCTTTATGTAATATTATGAACTCTTTCTAATATCAATTCTTAACTGTAATGGTTACCTAAAGATTTGTAAAGATAGCATTTTAGTTGTATTTATATATTGCTCTATTTCCATCATTTAACATTAAATATTGAATATCTAAAGAAAAAAAATTAGTCCTTTATATAAATTTTCCCATTACATTCCACTGCTAATAATAGCACACAATTTGTTATGCACACAATGTTTTGAATGCTATTATTCTCTTCTCTTCATAAAAATTTCTGATTTGACAAGTGTCAGAACTAGCATTGAAATTGAACCTGAACTTTTAGATTTTTGAATATTGAATTTTAAAGTTATGCTTTAACCAACTGAACTATTCTACTAATAGCCACAATCAGTAAAATTTTTATATATTTACCTGTGAGGTTTCTTCTGATTTCTCCACTTTTCCTAAGAGCAAAGATAATGAGTGGCTTTCAGATATTATACATAGACACACTAGGTTGACTTATGGGTTTATTTATCATTGTCATGTGAGCAGCTTCTTTGAATTTTTTTCTCTGCACTTTTTCCTCTCTATTCAATATTTTTGCATTTTCTCATATCAAACATATTGAAAGTTGAGTTGAAAATGATTATGAATATAATCGAAAATATTTCTTTATGAGTTTTTATTGAGTTTTTATTTATATTGTATTATAAATTGTTTACCATTATTTGGAATATATTTAAGTTTCTTTATTGTATTATTGATATTAGTGGACATTTATTTTGTTTTTTATATATATATATACTTAATGTTAAAAATCATGAAGAGGTTTAAATTTAAAAGTTTTTTAATAATTTTAATAAATAAAAGTTATATAGATATTTTATATGCACACACAAATGTATACAAAATAGTAATTATAAAATTATTTTGTTAAATTAAGTGAAATAAAATATTTTCTAAAAAGTTGTAAAAGCTAATTAATTCTAAATTTAGTTTAAAAAGTAAGTTGAAAGCAAAAGATGTTTTCTTTTAACAAGATTTAAAAGTGGAAATGACATTCTAGAAAAAGTAATTAAAATATTTGTAAACAGATGGATATATTAATTTAAATAGATAAATAATTGATATGATTTAATTAAAAAGGCTGTTATTCTTGCTCAAAAATAATTTGAAAATATGGTAATGGGCAAATAAGTGATGGACCACAATAGATTTGCTGGAGTTAGCTATAGTCAATAGATCAAAAAATCCAAAAGATAAGTGACAGATCCAAATTTTACAGATAAGATAACTCCAAACCATATAAATAGTGCTAACAATTGCATTAAAATGATTATTCTTTGGTTGTAATTCTGTTTTGATTATTTTTCATATGTTATTAAGTATCATTACTCTGTTGCTTTGCTAGATATACAATTCAAGAGTAGAGAAGCAATTATCTGCTTTACTCCGTCAACCTGGAAGAGGGCAAGCTGGAAAACCTATCACTGACTCCTGTAAAAGAAGCTGTCTATAAATGAAGAAGGTACCTGAAAATTTGTCCATTATGCATTAATCTACAAGAAGAACCAGTCACCCAAATAAGACTAAATTGATGTCTAGGCGGCCAAAATAAATTTGAAATAGCCACTAAAGACCTACCATTATGGTTTAATAAAAACTTTATAAAATAAACCAATATCTAAAGGACAGCATGAGAAATTATTGTGCTGTAATAAGAGATATGAACTTTAAACAAATTTCTAATTAATCATGGATTATCTCCAATCTAGTAAAATGTTAGTGAATGAATATTAGTTTAAATTTGTTTATGAGCATGTATTGGTGAGAGATTACTATATTGTTTTCTTTAGCAACTGTAATTTAATTGATAATAATTTTAAAGTAAAAATTTTGTAATACTCAGTTAAAGTGTATTTTTGTAATCTTTGGTCATTATATTAAAAACTGTATGTTAATTCAAATCAGTTATCTCCATTTTATATAAAATATAAATAAATATGTTAAAGTGGTAAATTTATAAATTTAGAATGGAGTTCAATCGCACTTCATAGATAAGATAGATTAAGGTTGTATCTAATAGATTTCAGATTGAGCAAGCTGCACTTTTGGTTTTGAGGTAGTATTATTGATAAAAATGGATGGCTGTCAATCTGTCAATTCATGTTATACTAGTTACAGCTGAAATTCATTTTTATGTAATGGATTAGTCAAATGATTATAAAACCATTTTGAAACTTCTGGCCACTTACATTCATTATTTGTTTAAACAATGACATATGGTAGATAAACAATTCCTATTGTATATTATTTATTTTATTTTCATATATGTCATGTAGGAATACATTTGCAATTGCTGGTCACTAATACGTGATACCAAATACTTTAAAAAGTAGTATGTGATAGAAGTTTAATTCTTATTGTATGTATATAATTTACACATGTATTATCTCTTATGTATCAATTATTGTAGTACATATATGATTTCCTGCATTTACAATTATTTTATTTGTTTTAATTGCTTGATAATATTATAACCTGAAATTTAACACACAGTCCACTAGTTAAATAGTTTTTCATTGCACATATTGTATTATCTTCATTAGAAGTCTTAGAACAGCAATAATGAGAGATGCAAGTGGTTAGATATATGTGCTGTAGGCTGGGACACATTCAAAAACATCAAATGATAATAATATTTTTAATTATAAATTATCAAATCTTAATGGTCTAAAATCATTTAAGCTACCATATACTATATCTGTGCATAATTTAAATTAAAATAATATAATAATATTTAGAAAGATTTATTTACCATGAATTCATTTATTAATCAATTAATTAAATTGCCATCAATGTGTGTTATTTTTAGATACATAAATAAATTGTGATTGTCTCATTATTTGGAGAAGTTTGTCACCATTATTTAAGTCAATAATTTAAGTAAAATAATTAAAAATTTTGTGTTTCTTCATGACCTTAGCAGGCTGTAAAAATGTTAATATGTGATGTCAGGATGTGGAATGTACACATGGATTGTCTCTGAGTGATTTACATGTGGGTTGCACAATTCTGTCATTTATAATATATGTTCATTGGTATATGCATATCTAATATTTAAAAAATTTCTGTTTTCTTTTTTCTATTATCAGTTTGGATTCTTTCAACTGCTTTTCAAGAAGGAAACTATTCTCACCAATATGCAATCTTTTATAGTTATATAGTATTTTATATGTACAGTTGTTGTTTTTCAGAATTTCAAGTTTAGGCTGTAGATGTTAGAATTCCTCATAACATGTTATTTTTGATTGAAAAAATGCAAAAATATTGGATATATATATTTCCCATAGTTAGTTATAGTTATCTCATTGCATCTTTCACATTAGGTCAATCCCATCTCAACTATCCTTTAGCCTATATATGTATATATTGAGATGGTTATGTGTCTCATGGCATATAATAACATAGTAGTGTGTGTGCATATATATATATATATAGTTGAAAGGAAACTTAAGGATTAAATAATTTTGAATTTAAAACTTTTCTTATTATAAAATAAACATTTAAAAAGGTTTAATTAATAATTTATTAATTTTGATTTTGAAATTAAAACAAGCATGTTTTATGTTACAATAAATATACTGGTAATTATGAAATTCCATTATCTATTTTGATTAGATTAAGGAAATTTTTTAATTAAAGCTTGTATAACATATTTTTATAAAAATCATACAAAATTGTTTTTGAAAGGATTAAGAGAAATTGAAAAAAGTCATTAATTTATTTCAATCAAGATAAAGAAAACTTACTTTTAATTACTATGGTTTTTTAAAATTCCACAACCATGAAAAGGTTGGAAATAGATTAGATGACAGATTATGAAAACACGATTACTACTACTATGAAGTTATAACTGAAGGCAAGAGACAGGATAACCAGATGCTAATAGTATAATGATGGAATTTTGATTCGCATGAGGCCAGGGCCAGCTTTTCTGTGGTTTATTGGTCCATATATATTCTGTACTAGCCAGAAAGTCAGAAATCTATCACATTCTGGACTAAATGGAGCTGACTGTATGTATGTCAGTATTTACTGGATTATATCTGTCCTAAAGATGACAATAAGACAGTCTGCTGTTTTAGAAGAGACCAGCTTATTTAAAGAATCCATCACATTGTTGAAGTAGTTTATATGTATACTGTTTTATTTATATGTAGAGAAGTACAGATAAAGATGCTGCGTCATATATATATATAAAGTACATCTTGTGACAGATAAAGATGCTGCGTCATATATATATATAAAGTACATCTTGTGAGTAGAATGTTATATATGTTGAGAATGATATTATTTTAAATAATTTATTGAAAATGACAGCTAAAATCTCTAATTAACAAATTTTAAAAGTAAAATAAAAGAAGGAAAGTAATAATAAATGACATTTGTGCTTAGAAGATTATTTGTTCCTGTTATTATTGTTCATATAAAAAAGAGAAGACAATTCTAAGGATTTTTTTTTGTAAATATTAAAAATGAGGCTATAAGGACCTGAATTTTAAATGAAACTTTCCAATTGATAATAGTTTTTTTTTTAAAGAAAAACTTTTACTTACCATAAAAAAGAGCCTAATTAATAGCTTTAATTTGAATTACCTATAATTTGTATATACATTCATGCATGTGCACTGATGTGTTATTAAAACAAATTATTGAATTTTATTATTAGTTTATCACAATACTGATATGTACTTTTTTATACAGGCACATCTTTGTGCTGATATATAGGTCTTTTATGTAAACCTATGGAAATATTTATAAATCAAAATGTGATAGATTATTTCTTTTGTATTAATTAAAATTAGAATGACAAACTTATATTTATAGTGTACACAGCAGACATTAATTTCATTTTATCATTCCCTAATTAATAACTGTATACTTCACTGTTAAAGTTATTCCATTGAATTTATTCAATCCTAAAATAGTTTTAGAATATTGTTTGTTTTACATATCATGCTTACAGTAACATTTATATAGCTTTTGCTCATTGAAATGGATTCATATGTAATGGTCTGTTATATAAAAAGGGGTTATGTTTAGTGTTTTTGGACATCTAGTTAATGGTTTCATTATTTCTTTATTTCTGGATGGTACAAAGGTGATATCTTTTAAAATCCATGCACTACATTAAATTTTATTTTAGTATTATTAGAAATTAAGTTTATAGTTGGCCAGTACATTAATGGTATTAAATAGTCAGGGTGTTGATGATGATATGCATATTTTAGTATCCCAGCATTATTGTTTTTATTGTTATATATTCTGATGGATTAGCACTTTTAAGTATGTACATCCAAATTACTATGTTGTATTGCTACCCTAAGTTTGGCAAAGGCTGAATAGTTAGCCTGGTCTAAAGTAGACTCATTTCAAATTCAGTCACAAGATTGACTGTTGATTTATTTTTATTGTTGATCATTCATGATGATGTATAATTATTACTTTTATGTAATTATGGTGAATTTATAATATTTTGTTGATCTTTTATGCTTCTCATATTTATTACATGTTCACTCCTTTTATATTTAAAATATATTTTGTCACTGACTTGAGGTTGATGATAATAAGTGCCATCAGCCCAGGTTCACCCCAGTTTCTCCATATAATTACAAATGGCTAACAAACTGTAAAGGTGATGATGATCAAGTACTGGTGTCTATTACTACAAAATTGCCATTCAACTTAATCTCAAATGCAACTACATTTTAGAAAGAAAAAAGTATGCATTTTATGCAAAATTAACAAAAAAATTACCATGAAATATGTGACAAGAGTATTTATTGATGATTATAAGTTATAAAATAGAGGTTAATGTAAATTTAAGAAGTTAATATTTATAGTTTAATAGAAAATCTATAATTTAGAATAGTGGATTAGGTATTTGACTTTTGGAGTTTGTTTAGCTGTACTTTCAGTTTTGATGATGGGGGGTTTTGTCATTGGTTTGAGGATGTTATCTTTTCATGGAACTCCAAGGAGTGTTCTATCTCAGACATTGTTCTAATCCACTTCCTGATTTCCTATTGTTTATTACAGTGCAGTTAATGTAGTCTTGCCATACTCTAAGTCTTCAAGAAAAGAAGCAAGAGATGATTTTATATTTTCCAGTCTCTATGACTCAAAGGAGCATGCATTTATAAAAAAATGCATTTTTATTGCATATCAAGGATTTTTGTAGCTTATAGTGTCTAGATTGAGGTAGATCTTGTTGTGGTCATGGTACATTGTGTACTAATAATCCAGTAGCTGAATTTTTTTATCTATCTCAGAATTGCAGGTCACTATTCATTCTGTTAAGTGTAAGATGCCTGTCAAATCTTTAAAAATATTAGTATATAGTTTGAGATATGAACTTTGTGTTAATTATATATGTATATTATGTAAAAGATTGTGAGAATGATGTTTTATTTCTCTTTTACTTTTTCCCATGAGGAGGGTTATAAGACAGTTGTGTTTATATATATATATATATATATATATATATATATATATATATATATATATATATATATATATATATATATATATATATATATATATTTCACAATGATGGCATTACAAAACCATTATTAATAAATTTATTATTTATATATTTTAAGTATTTAGTTGTCTATAAATTGAATATATTTAATTTTAAAGAATAAAATATATATATATATATATATATATATATATATATATATATATATATATATATATATATATATATATATATATATATATATATATATATATAAAGTTGAAAGGAAAACTAGAAATAAACACAAACAAATTTTGTTGTAGATATTTTACCTATTATAAACAGTTAAGGATTAAATAACTTTGAATTAAAAAAAATTTATAAATTAAACAAAAAAATGTTTAATTAATATTTTATTAATTCTGATTTTAAAATTAAAATATGCATGTTTTTATGTTATAATAGATATAGTGATGATTATAAAATTCCACCATCTATTTTGAGTAAATTAAAAAAAAATTTAAATTAAAGCTTGAATATCATATTTTGATAAAAATCATACAAAGTTGTTTTTGAAAGGATTAAGGTGAATTGAAAAGTTATAACCTTTTTCAAATCATGATAAAGAAAATGTATTTTTCATTACTATGCTTTTTTTAAAATTCCACCCTGATTATAAAAAGGTTGGACAAAAGCTGTGAGCAATTTTACAGCATTACTATTACTTTTGCAAAGTACAAATCAGCTGCTGCTAATGTCATAATGGTAAAGTGTGAATTGGCATGGAATCAAGGCCAGCTTTATATGTTTCATAGTCCATATTGTGTACTAGACCATTTTCTGGAAGTCTATCAAAGTATAGGGACTGAATGGAGTTTATTGTGTGTATTATAACAATTACCAGGTTATATCTTCTCCAAAAGTGACAATAAGCCAGACTGTTTTAGAAGGGACCAGCTTACCAAGTGAGTCCATTATCTTGCTAAAGTAATTTATATGTATATTCAGAGAAGCATATATAAAGATACTGCATCATTTATATAAAATACAGCCGATGAGTACAATGTGTTATATATTGAGAACAATATTATTTTAAATAATTTCTTGAAAATGACAGTTAAAATCTTTAAATTACAAAATTTTAAAAATAAATAACTTTCAGCAACTAAAACTAGAATAATGAAAGAAAATAATAAATGATTGGTTCTAGTTTTGTTTATTAAAAGGGAAACTCATAAACTTTCTTTATTGAAAATGACAATTTTATTTTGAAATTAAAAAAAAGTAAACTCCAAAATTTTTTCTGAATTGGAAAACAAAATAACTTATTAGAATATGTTTAAAGACATTTTTAATTAATTAAGAGTAACCTAAAAAAAAGAAAAAAAAACTTTTATGAAGGACTGTCAAAGAAGTAATATTTTTTATGGAAAGAGAAAAAAAAACATATTTACAATTAAAGTAGATCCAGTAACTTAGATTAGTAAGAAAATAATATATACCCCCATTATGCCTTGTGAAAATATATGGTTTAATAAGTTTATATTTGACACATGAGATATAGGCTACACATCAGTGTGCACACATATTTGAGTGTAGACATACATATATATTATCATTAATTACTATGTATTAGGAAAATGAATTTTATTTATAGGTTTATAAGAATTCAAATATGTTCATTTTTTATGCAGGCATGTTTGTGTGCTAATATATAGGTATTTTATGTAAATCTATTGAAATATTTGTAAATCACAATGTGATAGCTTATTTCTTTTTGTATCAATCAAAATTAGAATGCCAAATTTATATTTATAGCATACTTAGTAAACCTTAATTTCATTTATTGTTTCTAATTAATAAATTTATATTTCATTGTTTAAATTATTCCAGTGAATTAATTTAATCCTACACTGGATTTAAAAGATTATATGTTGAGATTGTATATCTTGTTCATGAGAAACAGTTGTAGAGCTTCTGCTCACTGAGCTGGATTCATGCATAATGGTCTGTTATTTAAAAGGGGTTTATATTTAATATTTTTTGACAACCAAATCATACTGGATTGGTGCAAAGATTTATCCTTTAAAGTCCATTCACTATATTAAATTTTATTTTAGTATTAATTAGAAATTTATAGTTGACCAGTTCATTAATGGTACTAAAGAGCCAAGGCATTGATGATGATGAGCATATTTTAGTATTCCAACATTATTTTTATTGTTATAAATTCTGATGGATTAGCACTTTTAAGTATGTGTATCCAAATTATTTATGTTGTATTACTTTGTCAAAAGCTAAAAATAATTAGCCTGGTCTATAGAAGACCCATTTCAAATCCAATCACAATATTGACTATTGATTTATTTTTATTGTTAACCATTCATAATGATGAGTGATTATTGCTTTTGTGTAATGGTGGTAAACTTATAGTTAATTCTGTGTTAATCTCCCATGGTCAAACCCATTGCTCATATTTATTCATATTATTTGTAAATTTAAATTTAGATTAGTTCATTAACTGGGGGTGATGGTGATGAATGCAATCACCCCAGGTTCATTCCAAAGATTTTGTATCATTACAATATATATATATATATATATATATATATATATATACAAAATGATATTGTATATATATATATATATATATATATATATATATATATTAACAATCTTTTACAATAATTTTGCCAATCAAAAAAATTAAATATTATAACAAATAGATTTATTTTTTAATTAGTAATTTGCTTTAGCTTGTAATTATTGCACCAAAATTTGTAGTAGCATTTAGCTTAAACTTTTTCACAACTTCAATTTAAATTATAAAAAGTCAACAATAAATAACAATAAAAAATGCACCTGCTCAGCTTAATCAAAAAAAATACTGAAATAAGTTTGTATACTTAAAGCTTAAATATTTTGCTTGAAGACAGGTTAAAATATCTAGGCAATTAAGTACCACAAGCATCTCATAGCATTTGAACATCATTAATAAATAAATTGACATATCTTTAACACAACATTATTCATAGATAAAAAAAATAAATAAAAATCTTTGAAGTTCACCTCCTTGTAAAAAAATATTATTTATCAGTCTTGAAAAGTGTTAATTGGTGAGGGTTTAGAAAATTTTTCATTGTTTTAATCTCTTTTGAAGAATAGCTATATCCCAGTTTACGATATGGGTGACTTCTCATCAGTAAGTGCATATGCAATATATTTTATTGTATTTTAAACTATCATATGAGAAAACATAGATTTTTTTTTCAGAATACTAACCTACTGAAATATAATAGAATTCTATTATTAATTTTGAATTTGTTTTTGTTAGAAAACACTTTTTTATAAAATGCTTTGAAAGATATTTTAAATAGCTTCATGTTAAACTATTCAAGTATGACTTACTGATTGCTTACTCATTGATCCAAATGTAATATAGTAAAATACAATATTGTATTAATAAACTAACAATCATGCATAATAGCTTTATGCAGGTTATCACAATAGCAGAGTGGTGAGCTTAAAAGATAAAGATTCTCATTCAAATTTCACCTATCATTTCTGATTCTGAAATATCCCATGACATCCAGAATAACTAATCATTACATTATTTATTAAGAATATTTTATCTGCATTGTATCAGTTGAAATGAAATACATTTCTTTTTTAAAAATAAATTAAAATGGGAAAAAAATTGTAACCGATTGAGGAAAATTACTGATTCAAAGTCTTGCATCAAATCATATATCACGGTGTTCTGATTAGTGTATTTCTTTGTATTATATAGTGATTTATAAAAACAATCCATACTGGCTAAATTGAAATTTATGTTAAATGTTAACAATGGTCATCACAGAAAATTGACGTCATAAGTTATCGCATAAAGAACAGTGGTAGTGTTGATAAAATTTAATTTCACCTCATATTGAATTGTCAACAGAGCATTGAAAGAAATAAGTCTAAAATTTTTGAAATTTTAAAATAACTCTTACTGGATTCTGAGATTAAATAATTATATATTGATAATAATTATTCTTGCTAAGTTCAGCATTAAGTCACAATTTTATGGTATTGATGATTTTAAGATTGAATGAATTATATGTAAACAAAGTTGAATAGATTTAAAACAAAATCATAATGCTTGAAATATTTATCTGATCACTATATTATCTAAAAGTTGATTAATCATTCTGCAGGATACAGATATTTTAGAAAGTAATGAACAATTACTGAACTATTAGATTAATTACAATTTTGATTGGTTAAATAATTGTAAATATGTTTGTATATACATTCAGTTTTCTGCTTGAAGATAGTTGAGCATTTAATAACTAGGCAATAGAGTAATCTGACTAGCTGTTAGACAATTCCAAGTCTTAGTAATCATGATTATATTGTTTTCACCATGAGTTGATTTTTCATAGTAGTAATAATATATCATAGCAAATTTTAAGATTAAAAAAATTGAGTACATTTTACATAGATTTTAGGATATTACTGTTTTAGATTTTTTTATCATTTAAGTTTTAATGTAATAAAATTTTGATATATATATATGTATATCATGAATACATGATTTGGGTTATAAAAATATTTGTTTCAAAAATAGATTTTGATAACATTTAAAAACGTGTGCTATTTTTGCTAATTTTATATATGTATCATGATTTACTTTTGCCAAATTAGACGTTTCATTGTGTTTTTATTATTAATTTGCTGTTGAAGATTAAGTTTTTCCAAATTACATGTTTCACTGTTTTTTTTTATTATTAATTTGCTATTGAAGATTTAAAAATGTGCAACTGTATTATTAAAATTATTTTGCATGCTTAAGTTGAAGTTAGAAGCATGCAAAGGTAATTTGCTCAAATGTTTCTATTTCATCAAGTGTTCTTATTTTTTTTCTCCACAATACTGTAATTATTTATAACCAATTGACAGCTAACATGTGTGTATATCAGGATCTAAACAATTTAAAGTTAATTTCCTTATTTTGTTATTTATTTATTTAACCTTTTATTCCTTTATAATTTATATTCTTTAATTTGAAATAGTTATATATATATATATATAATGGCAACATTAGAATATATATATATATATATATATCTTTAATTATATATATATATATATATATATATATAATGGCAACATTAGAATAGCTAAAATAATAACAAACATTAAACAATAGTATAAATAAAATACTAGTAATAGATATGACTGATAGTATTGAAAAGATTCAACAAAAATAGCTATTATTTATTTGTCAAGCGTTGGTGGCCGAGTGGTCAGCATAGCTGCCTTACAATCAATTGTCCCGGGTGTGTGGGTTCGCTTCCCGGCCGATGCTTTGACTCATGAAAAAAAAATAGCAATTATAAAAATAGTATCAAACAGAATATTCTAATTTAGGAGATGCATCATGATTAAATGATTGTTTCAGTATAGATGTTTTAATTTTAATAACAAATAGTTTTATGCTGAGTTTGTTAAAAATAAAAGAATAACTGGAAAAACTTTGGAGACATAAAAACTTAGCAAATAATAACAATAGACGGATCATATAACAATGAAACAAATAAGCACTGTAAATAACATATGCAGTAATTATAGTGTTATACCAATTAGTGATTGCAATTACTAATATTTGACAGTTGCTTTTATAATTATCATTAATAAAAGTAACCACAATTACTCACATTATTAATAACTTCTTACATTATTAATAACTTCTTATAATAACAATCATACAAATTGAAATAATCACAAGAAGAATAAATGAAATTTTAACTGCTTCATCATATTAATAATTCTAACATAAATATAATTCAAAACAATAACTTTATAATTAGATACACTGTAAAAATTTTGTATATAAAAATGTGATGATAATAATAAAACAAAAATACTAATTCTAATGATAGAAATTTAGTACCAGTATTAATATTACTAACACATAAAATAAACTCTCTTGCGTTGGTTTCATGTGTCATCCCAATCTAAAAAGAAGAGTTTTCAAACTGTAATGGATGATGTTTATTTGCTAATATTGTGCCACTTTCTTAATATATTACTTTTATGTTGTTTCAATTATGATTAATCTTTATCCCAATTATTTGCCACTTTGTTCACAGCCTGCAACTTTTATATTATAAAAACTGCTTCATATTCTGATTTCACTAATGTACTATTTATTATTTATACATATATATAGATATGAATTATTACAAAGATATAGAGATCACATTTTTCTGCATAAATTTGGCAGATGAGACCAAGATACCTGGAGCATGGCCCAGCACTGTCATTTCTGATGCTCATATTTCTTATAAACTCATGAACAACAAAACAATCAATTTTAGTGATCATTTTGTTTGAGCTTTCTGCATACTGATGTATATATATATATAAAAGCATTTTTAATGTATAATATTTATTTATTTATATTTATTTATACACATTAAATTTATTTGATAAACAATTAAATTATAAAATTTATTTATTAATAGATACAAATTATATATATAATATTATTCGATGTCTGTATTTTTAAAGCAATATACGTAATTATATAACTGAATATTTATAAATACAGTAACTAAATAATGAAAATTTTTATCCACTTAAAAGTGCTTTCGATTATCCCAGTAATCTTTGTCAACTAAAGCTTTGAAATGCTAACTTTACCACAATTCCATGATCTTAACGTTTGCTGCTTGCCTGTTAATATAATGTTATTAGAGATTTTAATACAAAATATAAAAATAAAAATTTTAATAATAATATTGATTCTCCTGTTAATAAAAAAATATGGATATCAATCCCATATATTTCAAATGATCAAGTAAATTTTATAATGAAAATTTATAAAAGGTATATGTGACATAGCATTTTACACATCTCCTACATTAAACAAATTAATAAATAACTCCAAAGATAAGACCTCATTTATAAATAAAAATTGTGTCATTTATAAATGGATACGTAGGTGTGGCTGTGGATATATAGGTAAATCTAGATGTATGTTGGAAAAAAAAAGCTAAAGAACACATGCTATTATTAAAACAAGTTCAGAAATCGAAACAGAATTGCATAGTAGATAATAATATTTCAGCATCTGTTTTTTACGACCATAATAAATCATGTATTTATGGTTTTGACTTCAATTTTAACAGTGTAAAAATATTGCAATTAAAAAAAAATAGCAATAAAAGAAAAATAAAGGAAGCTATGCTAATATACAAATATAAACATGACTTAATTAACAGGCAAGCAGCAAATGTTAAGATCATGGAATTGTGGGAAAGTTAGCATTTCAAAGCTTTAGTTGACAAAGATTACTGGGATAATCGAAAGCGCTCTTAAGTGAATAAAATTTTTAATTATTTAATTGCTGTATTTATAAATATTCAGTTATATAATTACACACACATATATATATATATATATATGCTAATCACATATACATAGTATAACTGTTTTTGAAAAAGCATTTATTGATCAATGATAAAGTGATCTGACAAAACTATATTCCATTAAAAGACAAACCATTGCTATAATATTAAAACCAATTTTAAAACAAATATGAGTTTATTGAATTAAGAAAATGTATTTAATTTATAAGTTAATTATTAATTTACAGAATTTTTAAAAGTTTTGTATTATAAAATTAATATAAGAATGCATCTGTAATATTTATTAAATCTTTTATTACAAAACTTATACAAAAATACATTTGTAATGGCTATTTAAGTATTATTATGTCTAATGCATGATTAGGCTATAAACTTATAAAAGATAAGATCCAAGTTATTTGCCTCATTAGTTGGGATACTTTTGATTATCCATAGAGAAAAAAGACTTTGATAGAATCATCTTTACATATATCCCTTCTTCATGAGTTGGTTTTCTGGTCCATTTGTATTCACATCATAAATTTCAATATATATTCTTTTATCAAGATTGAATTTAAGAGTTGAATCACTTATAAGTTTATAATCATTGACTAGCTAACTTTCCACAATCCATTACAATTGGTCACTGAATAACCTTAGCTTGATATTTGGATTCATAATTTGCAGAGTATTATTTAAAAATTATTGTTCCAAATATTTATGGTTTTGGCAACATTATTATTCCATTGTTTAAAATAATATTGTTTAGACTATCCATGCAATTAAAAATATGGATACAATTAAGACAAACTGTCTACATGTATAGCCCAACATATATATCTATATAATAAAGATAGAACAAATGCAAGTACGCTTTCAATATTTTTTGGACATTTTTTTACAACTGATCACCCTTTGTTCCTTCATCTGTTAACATCCTGTGCACTGAAAGCAGCGAGTTTAAACGAAAAATTAAAAAGGCATGGCATATCTTAGATGACAAAAACTATTAATAGAAAAGAATAATGTGTGATATGGTCTATTCGCCCTAATTAATTTTCATATTTAAATTTTATGTAAATTAGCAATAACAGCAAATATATACACCCACTCCCACTTTCCAATTTATGATATGACTTGTAATAGTCGAAAGTCGGGTAAGCACATATTGTTTTTTTTTTTTTATAAAAATGGATTTTATGAAAACTTTTTTCTATACGGTTTTCCTATATTTATGATTACATTAGTCTGAGTTAAAGTTTATACTTTTACAATTATAAATACAGAATTAATATCTTTATAAAAATGTTATATAAACATGCATTTCGTGTATGTTATTCTTTTTCTATAACATTAATCTTTGCTTGTGTGCCTGCTTTTATGTACCTATTTAATTAAATAGAATAAATATAACTATTTAATAATATCATGAAGTGTAAACGGAATAGTAAAGCAAAATATTTTTTAATTAGATGTCTTTCTTTTTCTCACGGAATTATAAAAAAAAAAAAAAAAATTAAAAGGTTTACATGATATTAAATATTTTTAAACTAATTTATCTGCAGATAATATTAATTAAAGCTGTTTTTTTTTTTTTTTAAAAAAAATAAACTAAAATTTTTGCCGAAATTATCACTTGATGAATCAAATTTTTATTGACCTGATAATTTTAGTTATCAAGCATTGTTAAACGTCATTTGATACAAAAGATAATATTACATTTTTATTTATTATTTGTAATATATAGGGTATATGAGCACAGACTTTCACACGACTCCTACCACTCTCCACTCTATCTCATAACACTGATACACTTGAACACATATATGTTGAAAAGATAAATAATCACCAATTTGTGTAATATGTCTTCTTTATTTTTATTTTTCTTACAAAAGTACTTTTTAATACATTGTATAGGTTTAAACCTGCATTTATATATGTAATATATGCAGGATTCGAACTCAAAATTTCACACGACCCATTACTCTCAGTGCCATCTCATGGGCTTTGAACCTTCCATCATCAGATTTTCAATGGAATGGAAGGCTGAAAAGTTGGGGGTTGGAGTAGTTTGAAGCCTGTCCATTAAAGTATGAAGATTGGCAATGTTAATATAAAGTTGAACACTGATTGTATATATGTGTGGAGATAGTAATCTAGACCAACTGATGATTGCTGGTTTAGCATGAAATATGTATATTGGTGATTATTTATCTTTTCAACATGTGTGTGATCAGGTGGATCAGCAATATGAGATGGCACTGAGAGTAATGGGTTCTGTGAAAAGTACTTTTTATTATGAAATTTCAATAACATAACAAAGTAAACAATTATTTAAACTTTTATTCTCCTCATTTAAATAAGATGACTATAAGTATTGATTTTACCAGCACAGTACTGGTTTTCTGGTCATTGGATCTGGTTAGTTATAAAATGGAACCAGTACAGTTTAGAAAATAATAAGTACTTTTGTACCTTTTTTTATTGAAACTATTTTGTTCTAATGCTATACTTGATTCCTTTATCATATTCCTTCATTTAAAGACAAAAAAAGATAAACATACTCCTAATATTTTTTTCAACTTATATTCTTCAACAGCAATTATGCTCATGCTGTGAGTTATTTCAAATGTTCTGTTTTAAACTTCCAAATGTTCTCGTTTTAAATATGAAAAAAAAAATGGTAACCTTAAATTTAAATAAACACATGATAGAAAAAAAATCATTTTGTTTTCATGCAAATATTTTCAAAATATTGTAGTTTAAAAAGTTTTAATTAAGAATATGTTCTAATTCATATTCACAACTTTTTAAAACTTTATAAACATACAACAGATATTGATAAACAAATATGGCCATTCCAACAGTAAAGGGGAAAAGGTGGTAAAAACTGTTCTAGATGCAAGTTTTGTTCAGTACCATTATACAAATCAATCAATCATTCATAAATACCTCCAGGTATAAATCCATTTTTATGTTTATTTAATATTTTACAATTAAATCTTTTAATTTCTTAAATAAAAATCTTTTGGAAATACTTCAATATCATGTTTAATTGCAGCCCTTCAATGTATTTATTTCTTGTCATATTGTCCCAGAGAAAATAATGAAATATTGCACTTCTTTCGAAGGTCTTTAAAATAATTCTTATAATATATATAGAGTCTATCTCTGTCACAACATCCATGCTCACATTTACAATAAATTACCCTTTTAGTAAGTTTTGCATTATCTATTCATTTTACATGTCAGATCCAGTAAAGGTGTGATTTTGCAAAAATATATGTACTCTTTAGAATCAGATCCAGGTATATGAGAAACATATTGATTTATTTTATAATCTTGCTATTAGTATTTAAAAATTTTTATGGAAAATTCCTAAATAAAATTTTTGTAATGTTTTTGTATTTCAATAAGTTATCCAAGTCTCATCTCCATACAATAAATTAGGTAAAACTTAAATAATCTCCATTTACTTTCACTCCTTTAGCTTCCCATTTTAATCCACAAAATACTTCTTGCACCACTGCTGTAAAAAGTTTTGGAGATATAGAGTTACCCATGCCTTACATCCTTAATGTTGACTTTCCTAGCATAATTATATAATCTAATTGTTGCTGTTGCATTTTTATAAATATTCTTTAAAATATGACAATATCCTGGATCTATACATTGATGATCCAATGCTTTAATCACTGAATAAATGTTTATAGAATCAAATGCCTTTTCATAATCTACAAATCCAAAGCATAATGACAACTCATATTCATTTGTCCTTTCTTTAACTTCTCCCAATACCTGGATATGATCTACTGTACCAATACCACTATTAAATCCAGCTTGTTCTCTTGGTTGGTGGAAATTTAATGTTCTCTGAAGATGAGTTGTAATTATCTTGGTAAAAATTTGTATATAAAACTGATAAAAGGCTGATTGGTCTGTAATTTCTAATATTTTCTTTAATGTTAATACTATATTCTTTCAATTATCTGGCACATTTTTATCATTTAGACATTTGGTATATAACTTTTCTAAAAAAATATATATTTTTTCACCTGCTTTTTTTTACTATATCAATTATAATTCCATCATTACCTGGAGTCTTTCCTTTTTCATAAATTTAATTGTATGTCTCACTTCATTTAAAATTCTGGGCAATTTGGAAGATATAATAGATACAGGAGGTACTTGTTCTTTATTATTATATAATTCTTGATCAAAGTTACCCATTTCATGATGTTATCTCTCCTTTTAGTAATAATTCCCTCTTTTTTTCTTATTGCCGATATAAATTTATCAGCTGAAAGTAGAAAAATAGGACTAAAGATAAATGTTAAAAAGACTAATGTAATGTTCAATGGATTTTCTCAAAATATAAAAATCAAGATTGATTATGTTGAGGTAGAAGTTAACAGCTACAATTACACTGGTCAAATTATTAATACAGTTGGAAACATAATGGATAACATTAATTACAGAATTAAACTTGGTTGGAGTGCTTTTGTCAGAAATAACTTGATACTAAAAGTAAATATGCCTATGTGATTGAAAAGGAAGATTTTTAATAAATGTGTTTTACCAATTCTTCCTTATGGATCTGAGACTTGGACACTTAATAGAAAAGCAATGCAGAGACTTCAGACCACTCAAAGAAATATGGAGAGATGCATATTAGGAGTAACAGGAAGAGATCGAAAATGTAATATATGGGTAAGAAAACAAACAGATATTACTGACCTCATTGAAAAAATTAAAAGACTGAAGTGGAGTTGGGCTGGACATATTGCTAGAAGAGATGATAATAGATGGACAATTGAAATCTTAAACTGAATTTCAAGAGATTGTAAAAGACCCAGAAAGAGACTACATATAAGATGAATGAATGAAATAAGAAAATATGCAGGGGTGATGTGGAGAAGACAAGCTAAAGATCAGAAATGGATTAAACTTGGAGAGATCTTTACCCTGCAGAGAATTGATAATGGCTGATGATGATGATGATATTGCTTTTACAAATATAATTGCAAATTATCTTCAAAAATCTTTGATTCAAGCCATCAAAACGATAGACTGAGTTTGAAAATAACTAGTCCTTAAGACTAAATCCAACAAGTGGAAGTTTCCATCTTCTATCAGATTATTGGGTTATAAGAAATATTTACTGTGATTAAAACTTTATGATGTCCCAGAATATACTCAAAATATTAAAAAAATTTAAAGAGCATTTATTAAAGGATATAACACTGATTATGCAACATAATGAAACAAAGAAATTAAACTGGATTGGCTGTGATAGAGTGGTTCAATTTTTCCCAAAAACATTATTAGTTTTGCAGGAAACATTTTGTGGATTAAAATGGAGAATAAAAAAACTATAAATAAATAAATAATTAATACTTAAATCAATTGCATTTTGTTTCAGAAAATATTGTAAGGACTAACACATGAGGGAGGGGAAATTAATAGTAAAAAAATATTGTTTTTTTAAAAGAAAATAAACGTAAAGCCTATTAGTAGTGATTCAGAAATTAAAAATTATAAATAACATGAACAAATTATTATTAAATATGTAGACATGTCAAATGAAATTAATTATAGTTTTAAACTTTTCTTAAAAATAACTTATTTTAAAAAGAAATATGTCGGTATTCTTTTAAAAAAGTTTTTAAGAAACATAAATACTTATTGGTATATCTAAATCCTGGAGATTTAACAAAAATCAGTATAGAGACTGCAGAACATGGACATATGTGCATTAAAATTAATAAAAAAAATGATTGTAAGTATAAAATATGGATAAGGGAACAATCATCATTGAATAAGTTCATAAAAGAGAAGGTAATAGATGAACCATGGAAACTTTAAACTTTTTATCAAAAAATGGGAAATAGTTTTTTAAAAAAACTTGAAATATATGGATGAGACAAAAAAGTTTACTAATGTATTCTGGAAAAATTAAACTATGAATTCAAAGTTCATTAAATGAACTGAGAGAAATCTTTATTCTGTATTAGATCAATAATAGCTAAAACTAATATTGATAATGTGATTATTTTATAAAAGTAAATTAATAAACTTAAATAATTTAATTAAATAGGAAAAAAACTCTAGCTTGCTTGGGAATTACTGAAAAACGTTTGGCTTTGTTTGAAATTAGGTCTCAGACTATAGACATTGTCACACCAGAAAGCCAACCAATGTTTATAAGTCATGTAATAATTAACACAATCATAAATGAATATATTATGAAATACAAAAGTAATTGCTCATATAGACACTCAAGTATTTATATATTCAGTTGTATATATATTTATACTCGACACCTTATTCATTAACGCACACATATATATACATGTTTTAAAAATTTGTTATAAAATAAGAATTTTTCTACTTGTCTAAACCATCTGTAAAAAGAACAGATGGAATCATATTAAAAAGTGAATACAAATTTATTTTGAAAGTATAAGTGGTGATTATAAAACTGCTGATTATAAAAAAGACTAAAAGGAAGAAAGATGAAAAAAATGTTTAATACTTTCAGCTTAGTAAGAAAAATGATAAAAATAGAATAATATTGCCTTTTACATTTGTTGATTATTTTTTGGATAATACTCCGCAATTGAAATTATTAGTTACAATTAATTATTTTAAAAAAGATCATAATCAGCATAGATATAGTAGAAGATGATCTGGCTTGACGTATGAGACCTGAATTTTGGCAGATAATATAATATTTATGCGAGCATTTTTTAATTTACATTGAATATACCAAACTTAAAATGTATCATGTGTGTAAATACTTAGATTTAAATTACAGATGTTTATTAACTTTATTAATCTATTTTATTTTAAATTAAAGAAGTAATTTTATAATTAAATTAGATATTTATTCAGATCAAGGCATATAAACTAGCGAAATGACAATAAAAAGCTATAAAATTATATATATATATATTACGTCTATTTTCAAGTTGTGTGTATCCAATTTTGTTAAGAGAAAAATGCATTTTTGTCAAGCGTTATTAGCCTAGAGATTAGCGCAGCCTCCTTGCAAGCAAGCAGTTGGTTGCAGACGGTTGTTGGGGGTTCGCCTCCTGGCCGATGCTATGACATATATATATATAAAAAGCATTTTAATCTACATCTTACGATAATGTAACGAATATCATTGGGAAAAGAAAGAGAGAGCTGGGTTAAAAAATTAGTTATTCTGTAATCTTAGAAAGAAACTTAAAAAATATTAAACAAAAATTATAATAATGTTAAATAATATTTTAGTAACAATTAAAAAAAACAGGACTTGAACAATATTGTCTAAACATTATTTGAAATAAATTATTAATTTTGATCAATTATAGTCGTAGTCACATACGTATGTCAACTATTTGAAATATAAATGTTTTTACATACATTTAAGAAAGAAAAAAAAGATAACTGTAAAGATAATTTTATGTATTAAGGAGGAAACTGGTAAAGTAGCAAATAAATAAAAGATTAAAAAAATTTGCATATAAGAATATTAGGGATATTGTGCTAAATTAATCCATACTGTCTAAAATAAAGAGTCAGTATTTAAATAAAACCATCTAACAGCAAGAAAGAAAAGAATATTGCCAGATTAACTAAGACAATACAAAGAAAGAAGATAGTAGATGTAAGTATTGTTATGCAATTTAAATGTTAAAATGATTTCAATACCTGAAGACAGTGGTTTTCTCCTACATGAATTGTATGACAATTTCTTGAGTATGTAATTAATGTGAAATTGAATTTGTTACTATAGAAATGAACCTTTTTGTGAATGATCTGTTCCATGGTGTAAGAGACTTTTTATTGAATGAACAATAGTTAAATCCTTAGATGAACTTCTGCCATAATTTAAAATAAAGAGAAAAAAAATACAACAGAAACTCCTATAATATTTCAAGAAGAGTAACTTATACAATATATTATCAAAAGAGAAATTCTCAACTGAAAAAACTGTAAAAATTAGTTTATATATAATTTAATGATTTAAAAGCTACGTATATTTTAATTTTATGTGTGTAAATATTTAAATTTTTAAAAATGTGATATATTTTTTGAAGAAAAAGTTTTTTCTTAAAAAAAAATGTTTTTTCTTCTTTCTCTTTCAAATAATCTCAGCATATTAATTTTGGTTGCAGAAAAATTACAATACATCTATTCAATACATAAAAAATTAGAGTGAAAATTTATTAGAATAATAAATACTTTATTAATTATTCTCTTAATGTTAATGTATATATTGATGTGTTATAATTCTATTCATATTATTATATGTGAGTGTATAATTTTATATCATTTAAGATAGTGTGATTATGTTATGTTGATTTATTAAATTATTAATAACTAAAGTTTCATATATCTTTTATTCTCTTCTGCATTCTGTATATTATTTATCTATGGTATTTGGTTATTGGATATCATAAAAATTACATTCTGTGTACTGGGTTTAAATCTTCAATTGTAAACTGAGGACATTTTTGGTATTAGGTTTAAATCTCATGTTACACCTCTTCTGTCTGGTAGTCTAAATACCTGCTTTCTCATCATAGGACTGCAAGTTATTCTGTGGAATGATAAGTAATATGATAATCACTATAAGTCAATAAAAGATATTAGATATAGTAAGCCATCACTACCAAATTGTAAACTCCTAGCCAAGGGCACTCTCATGTTATATTTTGATATCCAATAGTGAGTTTAGACTGAAGATTATGATTTTTTTTCCACACCTTTATAACTATCATCATTACATTATAGTGTTGAATGTGGTAATTTATAGATTTATAATACTTTCACCTATAAAATCTTCCCCATGTTGCAATATGATCCATTATACTCGTTCCTCTTCTTCTCTTTTTAAAAAAGTACTACTGTCAATTTTGAACATGAAATGGTTATTTTATTAAAGAAATTTAAATTGATATTTATTTTAATTTGATTTGTTGGTTACTTTAAAAGTAATTTATTCAAAAGAAAGAAAATCATAAAAGAGCATTTATTTACAATTTTTTATACTTTTTTCTCATCTTTATCTATTTTATTTTCCTATTTAATAAATCTTTTATCTTTATTTTTTAAAATTTTCAATGCATTTAAATACAGTATATCTATAATCTTGTTTACTTATAGTTCATCACTGTTTATTTTATTTATTGCATCACTCTTGTAAATTATATAAATCATCAAGTTTCTGGAATAATGTAAACAACTTGTTAAATATTGAAGTACAACTCTAATATTAAAATACAGAAATTTATATATCTAAATAAACTGACTACAATCGAAACGGATGCTGTGCAGCTCTGGATTGCATATGTAAGCACATTATCAAATATGATTCACCATCTTACCAGATCCATAACATCACTGAGAGGCCTATTGGGACTAATGGGTGAAATATACAAAAATATTATTCAGCCTCCATCCTCAGATAATGAATGAACAAAAATAAAAAAAACCTTAAAAATTTATATAATGGAGCAGAATCAACACTCATGGAATATCTAGCAACAAAGAAGAGAAGAATATTTATTGAGCAATCACATACATGGTCTAGCAACTACGTCAGATGGACCTTGAGTCACCCTGTTTCAATCAGAGTATCAACAGCCATTCAAATGCAAACAGGGACAGTTAGTCGGATTTATATGCTGGAACCAGCCTATTTGTATTATAATGATAGGTTGCAATCTGGAAATTCTTATAACACTGCAAAAAAGCTTTCTTGTGAGTCAAATAAAGAAGATAAATTTATCCCTAATAAATTTACAAGGAAACTGGAGTCCATGGCTGAATCTTGCCATCCTGGCCTGCATAAGATACCCCACTTTGTATATCAACATCTAAATTCCTTTACCTCCAATTACCCAGAAAATCTAGCAAACTTTTTATTAAAAGAAATCGACACAACACAAAATCTATATCCTATACATCACTGATACCTTTTTTTTAAAAACAGAAAATATATCAATCATAGAAAAACTAAGATCAATTCCAATGAGTCCATTGAGGATGAAGGTACTGGAGTAAATAGAGACATACATTTTACCTATGCTCTCTAAATACCAATTTGAAAAAAAAAAGGCTCATCCACTAATCAAGCAACCTTTATTTTTAAAACTGTTATCAACGCAGTTGTAGTTAAGAAGAAATATGGTCATGTTGAAATTCAGCTGGTTATTAAGACTGCATTTGACACAATTTCTATTGATTAACATTCTAACTGACACAAGTCTACCTAAAGCTTACCTTTAGGTCTTAACAAATGGAAGAATATCATCACCTGTAATCCCCAATTATTCCATATCACAAGGTTCCTCATTGAACACACATCTCTTTTCAATATATATATATATATATATATATATATATTGAAAAGAGTGTGTGTATGTATATATATATATATATATATATATATATACATACACACACTCTTTACTAACATCCATTGAAAAAGAAATGACAGATATATATATATCCTGGACATAAACATCAGTATTAAGTGTTGGCTTACATGAATGGTATTGCAATTTTCCTATCATCCAATAAACAAATCCCAAATGTAATAAAATTGCTAAAATGATACACCAATAAATTCAAATTTATATTTAATATGAAAAAATCATGTGCATGGAAAATTTACCCAGAATGCAATATTATAGAACATTTTAAAGAAAAATCTAGCCTTTTTTTAGGTTTTCCATCTTACTTAGATTCTACACAAATTGGAAACAAGTATTCTAAATCAACTAACAAATAAAATACAACACATAATCAACTCATTAACAAAAGCAAATGTCTATATGCCAAAGTTTCATTATGCACACTTATGACTAGAATGATATATTATATACTAATAATAAAATTTACAAAGAAATTTATTAACCATAATCATACACTGCTGAGAAAACTTCTTTGGAGTAGAAAAATTTTATCAATCTTTGTCATTTGGCAAACCATGACCTTGGTCTTCCTTCAATAAATGTATTTGAAACAAAAAAATTACTTAATATTATCTCAAATTGTACTGAGATGGTTCTTTACATGGAAGTAGAATTTAAAATCACACTTACAAATAGATCTCATCCACTTACAGGATATTTAAAGGTCATTAGAGACTTGATACTAGAAATACAGAATCTTGTCTATATTCCCACAAAGGGTAAATATTAATAATGGGAAGTATATTTATTACTTTCCCCAACCACACCCATTCACAAAAAGTCTATATTTGCAATTGTAAAAAACAACTATGTCACAAATTTAGATATTGTTCACTTGAACCTAAATTCTTTAATTTTCTGGTTAAGATTAACTTAGAAGCATTACCTACCAGATTTTTTTACAAGTATAAAAAAAAGATTCAATCAATAGAAGATTGTTGTAGTCTATCTAAAAGAAAGTCACAAACCCAATCTCACATTTTTTTCTCATGGCCCAGCTTTCACCAAATAAGGGTGGAACTACCAATCATATTTAAAAATAAAAAAAAATTAATATTGGATATATGTTTAAGGAATTTGGTAAAGTTTTTTTTTTTCAAATGTATGTGCCAATATCTTTGTTCTCCATGCTATATGGTGCACAAGATGCATATTTGTATATGAAAACAGTCCAGAAATAAGCTAGAAACAATAGAAATGAGAAAAATGTTTTTGAATACAAGGCCCATATAGGAATCTGGTTGGGATTTTTTTAATCCTCAATATTGTAGCATGACATATTTGCCTCATTAGTAATATCTGGTATATACTTTAATTATTTTATTATATCTAGTGTTTATTATTTAATTAATGTGTTAAAAAAGTAAACAAATGTAACTAACTTGTTTTTCTTTTCAAACAATGAATAAAGTACCTTTAAAACATAATATTAAAGTGCATAAATAAGTTGCATTAAGAAAGTAGATTTGGCAAATTATCATTGACAATGATCAATTTTTTATTGTTAGAATAGCTGAAATACACAGGCTTATATATACCTGCTTCTATATATGTAATAGACAGGGTATGAGCACAGACTTTCACATGACCCACCACTCTCCACACTATCTCATAACACTGATACACCTGAACACACATATGTTGAAAAGATAAATAATCACCAACATACGTATTTCATGCTAAACCAGCAATCATCAGTTGGTCCAGATTACCATCTCTACACATATATGCCACAAGTGCTCAGATATATATTAAGATAGCAAATTCTCCTACTTCAATGGACAGGCTTCAATCTACTCCATACTCCAACTTTTCATCCGTCCATCCAATTGAAAATCTGATGATGGAACGTTCAAAGGCCACCCTGAGGCCGAGATTATTGCCACACCCATGTTGACCTAAAGTCAATCTGACCCCTCATGTAAGGACATAATCCATTAAATACATATACAAGGGATAGGCAGACATCTCTAATATGTAATAGCTGAAATACACAGGCTTATATATACCTGCGTCTATATATGTAATAGACAGGGTATGAGCACAGACTTTCACATGACCCACCACTCTCCACACTATCTCATAACACTGATACACCTGAACACACATATGTTGAAAAGATAAATAATCACCAACATACGTATTTCATGCTAAACCAGCAATCATCAGTTGGTCCAGATTACCATCTCTACACATATATGCCACAAGTGCTCAGATATATATTAAGATAGCAAATTCTCCTACTTCAATGGACAGGCTTCAATCTACTCCATACTCCAACTCTTCATCCGTCCATCCAATTGAAAATCTGATGATGGAACGTTCAAAGGCCACCCTGAGGCCGAGATTATTTCAGCTATTACATATTAGAGATGTCTGCCTATCCCTTGTATATGTATTTAATGGATTATGTCCTGTACATGAGGGGTCAGATTGACTTTAGGTCAACATGGGTGTGGCAATAATCTCGGCCTCAGGGTGGCCTTTGAACACTCCATCATCAGATTTTCAATTGGATGGACGGATGAAGAGTTGGAGTATGGAGTAGATTGAAGCCTGTCCATTGAAGTAGGAGAATTTGCTATCTTAATATATATCTGAGCACTTGTGGCATATATGTGTAGAGATGGTAATCTGGACCAACTGATGATTGCTGGTTTAGCATGAAATACATATGTTGGTGATTATTTATCTTTTCAACATATGTGTGTTCAGGTGTATCAGTGTTATGAGATAGTGTGGAGAGTGGTGGGTCATGTGAAAGTCTGTGCTCATACCCTGTCTATTACATATTGTTAGAATATATTGTTGGCTATTTATTTTACACCTGCCTTTGGACACAGAATTTAACAAATATCCATATTGAATCATATTTGTTTTTTTGTTGTTGTTGTTTTGTTTTAAATTTTCTCAGTTTTTCTAATACATGTTTACTTATTTCTATTCATATAATTTTTTTAAAATAAAGTTTTCTATATATATTTTTATCATTTCACTATTTATTGATTTCCAATTTACCTTTTTCATAATTTATTAATCATCTTATTACTAAATTATATATTTTTTTAATTTTTTACTCTTTTTTAATCTATAGTCTCTATTTTAATTTTTTAATTTTTCTTCAAATAATTTTCACTTTTTATTGAAGCATATACTATTATTCCAAACTCTTCCATTTATTTATTTATTATATTTAAATATCCCTTCTCTCCAATATCTTCAGTTTATTATTTATACCAGGGGTGGGCAAATAGTGGCCCAAGGGCCACATCCAGCCTTGTAAGAGTTTTTATGCGGCCCTCCAAGACTATCAGAAAAATCTGCCTTGAACTGAGATTTTTTTCCCATGCACAACCAAAGGTTCATCTCATATTTTCCTCTAGGATGGACACTTCAATACATATGTGTAGTGTAGATATGATGTGCAGGGTTTTTCCAGTTGATCTGGTTAATTTCAATTTTGTCTTTGCATTAGCAAATATATACATTTCCAACTTAGTGAAACCATGAACCCTCCAAAAAAATGTAAAATCGATGATGAATGTCGTATGAAGAATCAACGAACAAATATTTCTTTGGTAATACAGGAAATAAAGCAGTATGTTCATTGTGTCATAAAAAAAGGTGCATCCCTCCACTAACCTTTGCTTTCACAAAGTTGCCCATGATGTGGCTCTCAGCCAACTTCTGTGGCCCCCAAGCCAAAAACAATTGCTCATCCCTGATTTATGATATTAGTAAACTGAAATATGATTTTTATCATTTCAAATGATATATACTCTTAATACTTATATCTAAATAAAATCTTTATGCATTGCCTAGAGAGTAACATATTTAAATTTTTCATAGGTAGTCAAATATTTAAATAACTTTATTTTATATTAAAGTAAAATCATAATAAAAACTCATGTCAAATATAAAGTAAGGGTTATTGAATTGAAATTTGATTTTATGAGAATTCAATATTTTCAAGCACTTAATGCAAATGAGTTTTATTTAATAAAAAAGCTTTACTGTATCTTACCAGTTTATCATAATTAAATGAACATCTTGATGTTAACTAATTAAATATTACTTATGTTTATAACTTATAAATTAATTAGCAAATCTTTTTATTAAAAATATACATGAAATGATTATTTATTTAATATAGAATTTTTTAAAATATGAAATTCATTGTAAAGTATAAAATGTTTTTATAAAGTACTTAACAAAATGAAAATTCTAAAATTCAAGTGATACAGGATAATTTTTTTCTACAATTATAAATTGTAATAACATGAAAGCTAAAACCTTTAACAGATACACCTTAAGCATACTTACATGACAGCCAATAAGATGGAATAATGACATCACATGGACCCCTCAATTCTCAAACACAAGCCAGAACTATAAGAAAAACATGGGACTCATTTTCATCTATGCCTCAATTTATATATAAATAATGCTTGAGTCTGGCTTATTTATATATAAATTGAGGCATAGATGAAGATGGGTCCCATCTTTTTCTTATAGTTCTGACTTGTGTTTGAGAATTGAGAGGTCCATGTGATGTCATTATTCCATCTTATTGGCTGTCATGTAAGCATGTTTAAGGCATATCTGTTGAAAGTGTTAGCTTTCACGTTATTACAATATTATCTGTTTACACTTAATAAATTTGATATAATTATAAATTGTGTGGGTGAAAGATTTCATCAATAATAAATCCAAATGCTTGCTGTGTTAAAATATAAAGTTTAAATTTCTTTTTTTAATGTACCAAAATGAATTGTAATTTTTTTTCATTTCATTGTTAATCCAGTTAGTCACTCAAAATTGGTGAGTAAATAATATATATATCTTTAATTAGAAGATACTGGCAATCAGTGAAAAGTTTTTGTACATTACAATGGGCTTGAATGTGTGTATATACTTAAATTTCTGGTTTATTAAATAAATGAAATACTCTCAATCCAAAGTATTTGGCAATGTTTTTGAGGAAAGAACAGATCTGTCTTCTCTCTTTATCTTGTTTTCTTATATAGAAAATTATCCGAAGCATTTTGAAAAAAAAAAAGCATAAATTTTTAAATAGTTATATTTATTACTTTTTTAAAGCTATTTTTTAAATTTATTTATAATATTTTAATTGACATGTGTGAAATTTTTTTAATTGCACAATCCCAATACTACTCAAAAAGTATAATTTGTAAATATAAGACATTTCCAGTGATTAATATTCTAAAATGCAGTTTGCTAAGAAAGATTCATCTACAATACAAGCAGCTTTTCTATTCAAAACAGTTTTTGATTCTGTCATAAATAATAAAAAATATAGTCCAGTTGTAATCCAACTGGATATAAAATCAGCATTTGATAGGATTCCGATTGAACTCATTGTTGAAGCATTAGCAGACACAGCAATACCAACATCCTTAATATACTTAATCACCAATCTTCTATTAAGTGAAGAAATACATATTACACCTAATGGGAAGACTTCACCCTCTTTTGTATCTTACTATTCAATTCCACAAGGTTATCCACTAAGTGCCCTTTTTTTTGCTATCTATATCAATCCCCTACTGAATATGATATAAAAAAATTATTGGGCATATGTATACCCAATATGGAAGCAAACATATTCTGTAGTGCCTATGTGGATGATGTCTCAATTTTTTAACTTCTAAAAAACAGATCCTCTATTAAAAATTCTTAATTTATACAGTAACAAATATAAGCTAGAGTGTAACATGGATAAATCTTATGCTTGGTCAACATACACAGGACAATTTTTACACACAATATTTTAAAGAAAAACCTAGTTCTTTTATGAAATTCCCCTTCTATTTGAGCAACCTAGAAATGCATCAACAAATACAAGACAAAATTAAAAATAAAATTGAAAATATAATTGATTCACTTTCAAAATCTTACCTATCATTGAAGTCAAAGGTAACCCTTCTTAATTTATTAATTATGACTCAAATTAAAAAAAGATTGTTTCAATTTCACTAAAACGTATTCAAGCTCTTCTAATACAAAATGGTTTGGGACTACATTCAATAAATATTTTTAAAATTCAAAAGACTTTAAATCTTATTTCCACTTGTGCTCAATTATTCCTATACATGATAGTGTTCTTCAAGATTACCCCAACAGATAATATACCACCAGCCAATGGATATTAGAAAATTTTGCTTACATTAATTATCAACATTCCAAACTTTATTCATTCACCACTTCAAGATAAATTTAAATATTAAGATATATACCAGATAATTCTCTCGTCCTTCAATGATAAAGGATCAATTCTAAACATTAACAATAAACAACTAACCTGAAAATTCAAATTCTGGTCATTAGAACCAAATATTATGATTTTCTGCTCAAATTAATTCTTGAATCACTACCAACATTATATTTTTATAGATACAGAAGTCATATTCTGATTATGTAATAGAGATACCGAGACACAAGAACATTTACTTTGTACCTGCCCTGCATTCACTCATCCATACCAACATTGTACTAACAAAGAAATTGTGACATTCAAACACTTTTACAATCATTTGTTAAAGATAGCTATCCAAATATTCGAGCAAGTACTTTTATATTATTCTCACTATGGTGTATAAGATGCTTTTTCATGTATAACAATAATCCAGGAAGACATACAACTAAATTCTGGAAAAAAATGCAACTACTCCACTTAAGATATGAAAAAATTGTATCCCAAGAGATATACACAGCCACTTGGTTCATATTGCAACAATGCTCAAAATTATGCCATAAAAAAAAGACTAATAGAAGAGAGAACTAAAAACCTTTTTAATGTATAAAACTGATTGGATGTGTATATAGAAAACTGTAAACTCAAATTTGTAAACCACATGCATATCCTTTGCTTTTGTTGTCCCCCATCCCAAATTGCAATTTTCAATTTGTTTATATTAACTTAAATTTATCTGCATATGGTAAAATAGTTATAAATGTAACCTTTTTCTTGTTATATGCAATAGCATTTTTTTGAAAATAATATTATGTAATATGTCAAGATTAATAATCAAATTACTGGTTTATTACATAAATGAAATACTCTTATTCCAAAACAGATGACAAACCTTTTCTTGTTTTTTTTTTGCTTTTTTTCACATAAGCCTCTATATAAAAAAATGAGATAAAGAGAGAAGACAGTTTGTTCTTTTCTCTAAAAAGTTTTATTCTGTGCTTTAGATTGAGAATATCTTATTTACTTAATAAATGAGTAGTTTGAATATTAATCTCAATGTATTATATAATATTAATCACTAGAAATGTTATATATATATATATATATATATATATATACATTTAGGATTATTATATCGGATTATATATATATATATATATATATATATATATATAAATGAGCAGAAGGGAATCCGATATAATAATCCTTTAATATTTACAATAAATGTTTGCAAATATTAAATTCTTAAACTCACATGGTAATTCAATAACTCTTATTTTATATCAGCATGATTCTTTGATCATGATTTTACTTTAATATAAAACAAATATATTTAAATATTTAACTATCAGTGTTTGAAAACTTAAAACACATAAATTTAATATATATTTAATGATGATAAAAGAAGATTTTAAATTCATCATATAACCTTGAAACCCTTTAATAATATATATAGACTTCAGTATATATATTATCAAGTCTACATATTTATTTTTACAAAAAAAAAAAAAAAGGAGTCAGATGTCACATGACCTAATTTAATATTTATTTTTTATCTCTACACATGTAGCATTAAACCTGCATATGGAATGTGATATTTAGACAGTAAAAATATTTTTAAAATATACCATATGATATAAGGTTTGATGCTTTTAAAAAAGGCATTAACTGTAATTTAATTGTAGTAAACATCAACTATTTAAAAATTGAAATCTTGGTTTTGTAATAATATATATTTATAAAAATTGAGCATAAATCACTGTGCCATTTTTTATTGTTCTCTGGTTAGAGGTTTTAAAATTGTTCAACTTTTTACTTATGTATGAAATCTTAATTTTATACTAAATGTAAATAAAATAGACTTGATTTTTTTTAAATTTAATTTTATAAATGAATAAAAGGCCATTTGATTTTTTTTAAATATTTTAAAACTGTTTTGTAAATAAAAACAAATATGTAAATGCCAATGTTAGTATAAACATTCTTTCAGAAAATGAACAAATTATTTTTTATTTTAAGTTTTTTTAAAATATGGATGAATGAAGGGTAGATTTGTGATAAATTTAATATTTTCTTTAAAATTATTAAAATATTTGAAAAAATTCTAATACCATGTCAATTTGTATAGATAATGATTTTAGCAATGAATTTCATATGAAGTGTCATTAAGAAAAAAAAAACACTCTTAAAATAAATCTTTTCTTCAAGTAAAGATGATTGATATTTTCTGGCTGACTATACGATATTCCTTCTGACTTTTTTTTTGCAATTAAAAAAGTCAATCCAAACAGTATAATTAAATTTATGACATTAAAAAAGTACTATGTTAATACAAGTTATGATAACAGTAAAACAGCAACCTAAAGCTGTGGAACTACTCTGCTCTTTCTGAGATAAACATCTAATGATTTTGTATGAATATGAGAGTGTGAGAAATAATAATGTTTTTGTTCTTGTAAGTGATGTCTAGGTAATCTAAATTTTCCTTTGTATATATGTTAATGTTTGTAAATAAAATGTTATCAATAGTAAATAAGTTATTTACGATTAAAAAACTTCTAATCTTAAAGTACTTCAATATTTAGCACAATGTTCTCTAATATTAAAGTTCTCATGCAATGAACAAAAAAATAAGTAATAATGAAATCTGCATTGGAAATTGAATTATAAGTGAATCTGTATGAGACTGCAAATATCTCTCTTGACAAAAGCTCAATGCTCAGTGAATCATAGAGTTTGCTTAGACATCTAGTTGAGAATTTAGGAATGGGAGAAAATGTTTACATTTTCTTCCACTATATCAAGACTTTGAGTGTTGCCTTAAAGATAAGTTTATTTAATTTAAGAATTTTACTTCTTCACTTATATTTTTTATTATTTGTTTAATTTTTCTTACAAAATGTTAGTTTGCTGTTAGTTTGCAATGTTATTAAAATAAGTAGTAATTAACTCCACTTTTGTAAATTAAATTATAAGCCAATTTGTGTGAGGCTATGTAAACATATTCATTTATTTAAATTTTATGTTCACTACTATTAGAGTTTGTTTAGAAATTCATGTAAAAACTTGGGGCAAATGACAGTGATTCATTTTAACTTATCACATTATAATTTTGACACTGGAAGTATTATATTAAATTCAAGTTAAATTAGTAATTTCATCTCACTGATTGTATTTCATATTAATTCTGTTCATTATTATCTTTGATGTTTATATGGCATTGTAACTTCAAGCCATTTTCAGTTTTTCAAGTGATCTCCCCTCATTATTCTTTTTGTCCTAAATATTTTGCTATTTCAAGTATATAGTCATACCAATTTAGAATGTTATTTTAAATTTCTTTCAATTGTGTTTTTAACTTCTTATCCTCTGGCTAATTTTTTCCACAATTTTTATTTCAACATATATAAGTTTCTATTTTAACATCCTCTTTTAAGATTATGTTTCAATCTATAGTTGTTAATGTTACCCATTAAAATGTTTATTCTTTTTTTAAAAAAATAAAATATTGTATTATTTTGATAATCCTTTTATTTTGCTCTATCAATTCTGTGAAGAACACATAATATAGATTCTTACTTTCTATATTAAATTCTAAGCATATGAATAAGATACAAATTTTAATTTTATTACATTCAATTGATATGTCTTCTGTCTTATTTTAAATAATCATATTATCAATTTTTTAAATATTTGCTGTATCTTTTAAATATTTGCTGCTAATTCCTATATGTAATATTCATCAAAGAGTTTTTTAGTTACATATATAATGTATGTCTCATTGTGTATATTAAAGATTTGGTCATTGACAAAAATGAGTGGTAGCCATTTTTAAATAGATATACTAATTTGAGCATTTTAGCTTTAATTTGAAAGGAAGCTTTATCTAAAACCTTGTCAAAGCCCTTCATGTATACTCTGTATACATTTATTTATTTACTTGCAGCTGACAGAATTTTTTATTCCATAGGTAACACACACACACACACACATATATATATATATATATATATATATAATGTACATGTGTGTTTAGATATATAATAAAATAGGTTTGGATCAAATGTTGATATTTTATATATGAATGTGTGTGCTTTTTTAGATCAATCTGAATATGATTTTATGAAATAAAAGGATTGAAACATTGGTAATTCTTTATATTTACAGGGAAATGCTTTCAAATATGATTGCACAGAATAAAGTTTTAATAGCTGTTGAAGGTAATTACAATTTTTATGGTCCTAAAGATTGTAGATAAAATGATATCCACAGTGTGTATGGAATTTTCATATAGTTTACAATATGACACTTCTGGAGTATTAATACTTATTCATTGTTTGCATTTATTAGGGTCAACATGTAAAAAATAATTATTTTCATTTTATTATAATATAATTTCAATTAAATGTTATTAAAATTATTTGTATGAGAATTTGACTATCATTTGTCATACTATTTTTTTTTAGAACTAATTCAATCATTACTTATAAGTGAAAACTTCCACTTATATTTAAAAAAAATCAGAAAAAAATGCACAAAGACAAAAATGCTATAATGAGAGGCATGATGTTAAGCAAAAGGTAAAGGAGGCTTACTTTATTGCAGAGAACTCCTTCACCATTAATCCTAAAGAAGCACATTTTGCTATATCAAAAAGATGGTCATAAGGACTCATTTGCATAGAATTTGCATATTGTAGTTATATAATGATTTCAAAGAATGAGTCATTAATTGTATTTTATTTAGGGTTATGATTATGAGAAGAACATCTTCTTGAAAGTGCTCAGCCATTTAATTTATTTTTCTATTTGTTGTTACAGCTTTACATTGTCGTAAGTGTGATAGCACGATTTATATTATCATATTTAGACAAATTTAAAGTATAAATCTACAGGTTATTACTTATAATGGAATAATATATTCTGCATAAATATTTATATCTATTATCTTATGAAATGTTAGGCAATAAAGATAGAAGTTGTAATTTGTGTATGATGTTATTTCACAAATTTAAGTTTAGATACATAGGCATCAGCAAAGAATAGCGTAAATATGACAGTTTATTATTGATATTATTTTACAATTTCTTGTCATTCTTTTAGAAAAATGGCTCTCTATTTTTTAATTACTTAGTGTAATTCTTAAAAAAGCTCTTCTACAACAAATGTATGAAGTATTATTTTTTTTTAATAACTGATAAAATTTACACAGGTCAGCCATGAAAACATTTGCATCAATCCTAAATAAAAAATAAATTTTAAATTCTGAAAATAAAATAGTTTGTAATGTTGTGTGCATGCATATATAAATTAACTGGACATTACATAAAAATGTAATATATTAATCATTTATCCTAATCAAATTTATGTCTCTTGCATGAAAAATCAAGAAATTGAATTTGCATGTATGACCATCTATTGAGAAATATTGTTAACTTTTTTAATTGTTAATATATATCGGAATAATACTGAAATAAAATATATATATATATATATATATATATATATATATATGTTATTTCAGTATTTTAATTCACAAAAATTTCTAAGGATATCAGGATAATTGAATTTATAGAAACATAAAAATCTGTTAAATTCTGCTTTGATGGCTTTTATTGTTCCTTGGAATTCTTAAACTTTGTGATATTACTTTGAGAAAATATTTTGAATAATTAAAAACTTGATTTTTTTTGCAATACTTATTAAGATTTGTAATAATTTTTGCATAATAATTGTGTAACAATTTATTAGAAATCAAGAACATATATTATTACATATTTATTTTGTATGTAATTGTTTTATTTTTAAAAATAAATGGTTATATTTTTTTGCATAATATTAATAATGCCAAATACTAGGAACAGCTACAAGCTGTTTGCAACATATTATTGCAGATAGTCTGTTAAAAAGTCTTGCAATATTGTAAGAATTATTAAAAATTTTAAATTTTTAAAGTACAATTTGATAGATTTATCAGATATTGATATTTATTTTTTCACATTTTTAATACTAACATTAAATTAAAAGATTTTGTTTATTTCTGAAATCAATATATTCCTCTGAACTGTTGAATGCCAAAATGGTATTTTGTTTTCATTAAAATCTATTATGCATATTTCAAATATGATATTTTTAGAATTCATTTAATTTCTAAACAAAAATATATCTATCAAATAAAGTCAAATTTATTACATTCTGATATATAATAATGATGTAATATTAAAATTGAAGTTGAAAACTTACAGCAAGTTAAAACAAAGAAAACTGTTACAGTATTAAATGGTTTATTAAAAATCAATTAATCTCTTGACAGACAAATAATTTCATCAATCAAATCTGATATCATCAGCTGCTTAGGTGATCAGTTAAAATCACACCAAATATAACAACTCAATTTTTACTTAAATAGATTTGCAGCACAGTTTGAATTTGAATGGTATCTTAAGTAAATCCGCCTCTGTATCTACTTATAATCCAACTTAGTTTTGAATAGCACTTGCTTTTAAACAAACAAGTATGTAATCCCATATTTTATATATATATATATATATATATATAATATATATATATATATATATATATTGTAATGGGCACATACGTACATTACATTGTTTTTTGATTATTAAATGTGAAAAGAATAAAAGTTCACAAATAAAAACTTCTTTTTTAAGAATTAAAAATTGAAAATTAAAAAATCATCATAAACGCGTATATATATAAAATTGCACAGATAAAAAAAAATTATCAAAATAAAACTTTATTAAAAATAGAAAAACTAAATCTTTCAACAAAAAGATTTAGAGATAAAAATATATCTTTAAGTTTGGAAAACACATTAATGTTATTGAAAAATGGAAATGGTTATTTTAATTAGTCTAAGTGAACTAGCTTTTGGGCATTTAAATGTATAAGCAACAGTCAGATAAGAAAACAATAGGAACTAATAGCAAATGAGAGAAATCCATCAGGAAATTGGACCTCAATGGAAGGATCATCATCATCATCAATCATGTAATGTCAATTGAATCCTTAAAATTAATATAAAAGGAAAACTTTGGAAATTATTAGTTAGTTATTACGATGTGACTATAGGTGTTAGTGTGGAGTTGAAGGAGAAGGGATTGAAAGACGCACTTTCAATTCCTTCAGTTGTTCAAAAAAAAATAAAACATCATTTTCCGATATTGCAGGCCACAGGACATCAAGGCCTGGAAGAATACCCTCAACCATAAAGGACCAGCAATTAACTGCACCCTGATCTCCTTATGACTTCATGGGATTAATACCTTCCATTACAAGAAATCAGAGAAAACGGACATTTTTCAAAACAGTAAGAAATATATAATTTATGAACATTCCTAAACAAAAAAACTCTAAATACTAAACTTTTCAATATTTATAAATATAAGAATTTCCGATCTGACTAAAGTAGTTAAAATGTTATTCGATGTATTTCTTTTGTAAAATCATTTCCTTTTATATTTTTTTTTGTTCTTTAAGTTTTATTATGATTTCTGTTTTCCGATAAAATTAAAATATATCAATGATAAACTTAAGTCGGGCGTGAATGGCTGTATAGATTTGTAAAGTTATATTAGGGGAGGGTAATCTTAGGTTATTTGTGTCATTGTTGAATTGGGTCAGTGGATTGGATATATTGATGTAGTTAGTAAATGTAATGCAAGATTCGCTATGGGCAGAATCGCTTGTATACGCCGCACACTTTCTCTTGCCTAGGGAATGCGATCGTAAGTCGGCAAAATGACCCCAGTCCATTTCTATGGAGGTTTTTATTGTTCTTCTCATTAGATAGATGTAATATTCCTATCTGATGAGAGTCAATGTCTTATCTTAATCTATTTTGTGTTGCCATATTTGTATTACATTGAATACATTGATATATAAGATGGATTGACGCCAGTTTGACTGCGAACTTTTAGCCTAAGGTTAAATGGGATAGAATGTTTTATCTTCAAATGCAAATCTATGTAGTCTATTCATACTCAACACTAAATAAAAATGCATTAAATTTAAGTTGTTTATAGATGCTTGCATGGATTTGTTATCGGTTAATTATGTTTTGGGTTTTCATATTGGATCAAAATATATAGACATTTGATAAATAATGATACCTTACTGTGAGTATCTAAAATGTATTTATTCGGATGTCTTTTAAGTTATTGGTGTCAATGCAAGAATCTTATGGTGAATGCTATTGGGTTACTTATAAATTTCCCTCTGCAAGTGACGGTATCAATGACTTTGTATTTTGATCGTTTATGTTTATTTTGAAATGTTTTTAACCATGAAATCTATGTAACCAATCTATACTCAAACATTTTAAAAGAAACTTTTATAAATCCATCTGTGTGAACTTATAAAAAATTAAAATGCAAACTTATAATATTATAAAAATTAAAAATGTAAGTTTAAATTGTAAAATCAAGTTAAAATCCAAAGCAAAAGTTATTCTAAAATAATGCTAAATTTTATATATGTGCGTAAATAAATGTTTGTGTGTTAATTACTAGCAGTGGCTTATTTTATTCTTTTTTATATATTCTTAGATAAGAATTTATTATAAATATAAATCTCAACTACTCCCTGAGCTAGTGACAATGGGCTAATGACCAGAATCAAAATTTATAAAAAAAAAATAATTTTTTTTTGACTTATGTATCTGCCTACTTTATACATTTTTCTAGGTTCAAATACCTAGATGGCGCCCTGAAGTCCAGATCACGTTAAGCTCCTTTCTCCAGATCATTATAATATATATATATATTACCATTAGATTACTTATGGCCTCTATAGAAATATATAGAAATTTATGGTTTTACATATGTCAGCATTTTATGAAAAATCAATTAATCTTTTGCAAAATTTAAGTTTATGTGAATCAAACATGCCTTCATCAGCTGCTCAAAATTACCAGTTGAGACTACATTATTACATAACAAGATTACTTTAAAATGAATTGGATTATAAACTCTGCTTATTAATTAACATTAAGCTGATTCAAATGAGGCTTTAATTAAATTACTGATAAAATCTATGTTGTAACTTTCTTTGAGCAGCAGATGTTATGAGATTTAATAGAGATAAACATGTGTCCAGCAAGAAGAAATTTGATTTTGTCTTCAAACACTCCCATATATATATATATATTATTTTAATATCTTATTTATTAACACAATTTAAAGAAAATAAAAAGTTAATATATATATATATATATATACAAAATGAATATATTATATACATATTTTTTTAAAATCTCAAACTATTGAAAAATAAAGATTAGAATCTTTAATTTGTAGTAAAAAGAGTTAGTAAAATTAATGTATAGGCTAACAGAATCCTAAAGGCAATATTACAGAATGCAATAATGAGATGACATTCTATGAAAAAGTTAAAAGGCAAATAATTAAGCTATCCAAAATAAATCAAAGGTCTTATTTATTACAAAATCAACTTGGATAAAAAAAATAATCATCATAGTATATATAAAATGATAGTCAAATTTTGTCAAACATTTTTTTGCAGATTTCATATATATTATATTTTATTCATTCATTTAAACAAAGGTCAAAATGCAAATGTCATTCATTAAGATCTAGTTGTGCTTTTATGTAAAAAAAAGATAAATTAAATGACAATTTGTATATTTATATTTTCTTTTAATTTTAATCATAATACAAAATATACTAATGATAATAAAAATGATTGACATTTTAATAAATCTTAATTAGACATAATAAAAATATTGATTATAACATATTAGATACTCATATATGGTTACAAAGTTAATTTTTCTCTTTTTCCCCTTTTTAATATATTTTTAATGTGATTTTTTTATTTCCCTATAATGTTGCAAGATTTTAATTCAATAAGTAAATTAATGAATAATTTAGAAACATAGTGATTTCTTACTCTAGTTCTATATTTATTACAATATATTTAATCTAAGTATGTATGTGTTTTCTTAGACGCATTTCAAACTGTTTTATATAAGATATTTTGAAAGTACTATCAAATTTTTTTTCTCTATAAATATATATTTAAAGTTGATTGAATAATAAAACATTATATTTTTATCCACTTTTTTTGATATAATTTTCATCTATGAGATTTTTTTTTTGCACTAAGGCTAATAATCTATTAATATTAGAAAAACTTGCAAAATCATAGTGTTACACCATATCACAATAAAGATTCATATATATATATATCTTTGATTTTTGTAGAACACTGTTGTAAAGTAACTACATTTATTAATTAGTATGATAATAAGATCATTAATTTCTATAAATTTTCTTAGAGATCATAAGTAGATTAACAATAATATGTTACATTATTTGTGGAGTGTTTGATTAATTAATAATTACATGTTTAAATTTTTATTTGAAAGCAAAGTTATTTAAAAATGAGTTTGATTATAAGCTCTAACTTGCCAATTAACATTAACCTAATACAAGAGGAGTCATAATGTAAATTACCATTAAAATTTGTATTCAAAATTTAATATCAAATTAAGAACTGAACTACATTTAAGTAGAAATTGAGTTGCTATGTTTGATAGAATTTTAAGTGGTCTTTTGAACAGCTGATTATTTCAGCTGTGATTGAATGAACCATGTTAGCAAAAGATTAATTGATTTTTCATAAACCATTGTCATAATTAAGAATATAATTTTGTATTCATTTTTATAGAGAGCACAAGTAAACTATGTATAAAATAGAATGAAATTAGACTTACTTTTATAAAATTCAAAATAATAGTACTTTTAATGATATGAATATTAGCTATAGTCAGTTTATACTATGTTCACTATCTCTAATAATATGTATATTCATACATGTATATGCCATTAGAGATAGTAGATATACTGTATGTCAAAAGTAGTTAATATTTATTTATATTTTAATATTGAATATATTAAATTTTATAAAATAAATTTCTCTTTCATTCAATTATAGTAATTACCATTCATCTGAAATCTTGAATTAATAAATTAAATAGATTTTTTAAAATGATCAAAGAAATAATAAAAAAGAAAAGTGTTTAAAAAGTATTCTGTATTTATTGTTTTAAAAAGATTATTAATTAAAGCAAAACTAAAGTTTAAATATATATATATATATATATATATATATATATATATATATATATATATATATATATATATATATATATATATATATATATACCTGTATTTGCAGAGAGATATGTTGATTCATACTACAGTGTATAAAATTGATTGAATAATGTTAAATGTAATTTATTAATTAGTATTGCTTTAAAAAATAATTTTTCAAAGAAAGAAATTAGATTCATTTCTTATAATTATTTGATTATGGATTATAAAAGGTGTTATTTCTTCAGGATTTTGGAAAATATTTCATCAAGGGAAAACTGTTTAAGTGTTTGATTTTCTTATAATGCAATATCATTTTGCATTTAATAATTTGCTTCATGATGGATCTATATTTTTTTAAATATGATCAAACATTTCAATTATCTTTATGCACACAAGCTTTTGAAAAATGTTTGAATATTAGCTTTCATTACCACAGTTCTTTTTGTTATCATTTGTTTTGGTACAATAATTTAATGTTAAGTTGCAAGCAGTATGTATTTTTTACATGGACATAAAAATGAATAGATCTTATTTTTTAATACTAGCTCTTTAAAAAATATTGCTCTTCAAATATTATAATCTTTGAGTTTGTATTTATTATTTCACAACAATTGATGTAATAGTGCCTATATACTTCACTATAATAATTTTTTAATTGTCATTTGTCCTCAAAATAACATTTTAGAAAAGTATTGTACAGTTTTTGTTTTTATATACTGCTTGTGTTGAGAATCAATTTGTATTATAAATAGACACATAACGGTAGCATACCTTGATTTTATTTTTTAACAAATCAATTTTTTTTTTCGAAATGAGTGATACAAAAGTATCTTTGTGCAACATATGAAAGCTAACTTAAAGATTATTGACACAACAAATTTTCAAGTTTAAAAATTTTGTAGAATATAAAAGGTCCACTGCATACTTAATTTACATTTATAACATTTTCATGATTAATGTTTTCATGGTTATATGGTATAAATAAAATAGATTTTGAGTTTAAACCATTTGTTAGTTTTGATTAATTTTCTAACATGCACTTTAACCCAAAACATATATTATATATATATATATATATATATATATATATATATATATATATATATATATATATATATATATATATATATATATATATATATATATATAAACATTACAAGCATAAAGCTAAACTAGTCAATATAAAATCAAAACTACCCCAAATCCAAAATTAAACCAGACCAGCATAAAAATAATATTAAAACACAACCTAAGGTTTCACTGCTACAAGCAGACTTCTCAAGTGTAAAGAACTACAAAAAAACTACACAATATATATATATATGATAAACAAAAATGCAAGTTAAAAAACTTGCTAACGCTTGTATTTATGTCCACAGATGGCGTCCTACCAAGACTGCCAATCAAGCGTATGTTTTGTTTACATAAACGTCAGAGTAGTTAGTATTCACTATCTCTAACTATAATTCCACTTTCAGATCATGATTTCAAGCTATTTGCTATCGTCAGTGAAAGACAGGAATAAAGAAACTAGATCTGAATACAAACTCTGAGCGTTTATGAAACAATTTCTATTCAGCTTGCAAGCGTGAATTTTTTAGACACGTAATGTCTTCAAACTCAGCATAGCAAACCAGATAGCTACATGGGTCTGATCTCAGTTCAGCATCACCACATAGTAGAAGCCTCTGCAATCTATATCATTGCAAGAAAGACCTCAAAGGTACATTTATGATAAACAAAAATGCAAGTTAAAAAACTTGCTAACGTTTGTATTTATGTCCACAGATGGCGTCCTACCAAGACTGCCAATCAAGCGTATGTTTTGTTTACATAAACGTCAGAGTAGTTAGTATTCACTATCTCTAACTATAATTCCACTTTCAGATCATGATTTCAAGCTATTTGCTATCGTCAGTGAAAGACAGGAATAAAGAAACTAGATCTGAATACAAACTCTGAGCGTTTATGAAACAATTTCTATTCAGCTTGCAAGCGTGAATTTTTTAGACACGTAATGTCTTCAAACTCAGCATAGCAAACCAGATAGCTACATGGGTCTGATCTCAGTTCAGCATCACCACATAGTAGAAGCCTCTGCAATCTATATCATTGCAAGAAAAGACCTCAAAGGTACATTTATGATAAACAAAAATGCAAGTTAAAAAACTTGCTAACGCTTGTATTTATGTCCACAGATGGCGTCCTACCAAGACTGCCA